>SNQJ01S0072048.1:30193-42683 GCA_010110895.2 Picea sitchensis | reverse complement strand
TCCTAGGTTTTGTTTTTTGGTTTTATTAATGCTTCAAGATGCGAAGCTCTGTCAAAACCCTCATTGGCAAGACGACCACTCTTGAGATTAAGAGGCAAAGAAACTGAATGTGCATTGCATAAACCATAGAAGAGGTTAAAGCATTAGCAAACATGGATGATTTAATAGATATCTAGTAAGGTATTTTTTTTATCTACATCTTTTGTTTAATCACCATGTTTTTCCTTGAAACCTCAAAGCACTAAAATTTTGTTCTATGTGTCATAAACTTGATATGTGGAGTGCTAAACAAGAATTCACATTCCTTTTTACTAGTATGCAACAACAACTTTGCTTGCATTCCATCATTTGCTCCAAAGAGATTTTGTGTTGGTTAATTGGAGCTAAAGGTTTTCCTCATTTGACAATGAGAGTGTGAAGAAAATGTTGTTTTTTGGTTGTCTCATAGTGATAATTATGGGTGAATGCAAGTTAATGGTGGTCTCTCATGACACCTTAATGATATTGCAAATATGAAAAACAACAATTTGTTGAATTGGAGGGATGATTCAAGATACTTTTATAACTAATTTGAATATGGTGTAAGAAGATGAAATGTAGGAAATCAAATTAAGTTCAAGAATATGTAATTTTTAATTATGCAAGTTTTGTATAGCTATGTGAAATTCAAGTTTTTCTAGCAGTGGTATGTTACTTTTTCTACAAAATAAAATGCACATATGCTCATCAATGTAGGTCTTGAGTACCTAAATGATGGAATTTCCTTAAATTAATTTGTACATTGCAGAGAACACTTTATACTTGTGCACAATTATTTTTTCAAAAAATTCAATGTTACATTTTTTCAAAAAATTATGAAAGTCACCATAACCTTGAAATTATATGCTCATCAATGTAGGTCTTGAGTACCTAAATGATGGAATTTCCTTAAATTAATTTGTACATTGTAGAGAACACTTCATTCTTCTGCACAATTAATTTTTCAAAAAATTCAATGTTACATTTTTTCAAAAAATTATGAAAGTCACCATAACCTTGAAATTTTGAGCTCAAGTGTTAGTGAAGGATTTGAGGTCTTAACATAATTACACAATTTTTTTTTTACATTGTAAAATATTGGACTATAGTAGTCCAACATATATTTTCTTTTTTTTAATGGGTAAGGCAATACACAATTATAGCTTGAACAAAACATGTATGTATTTAAAAAATTTAATATATGTCAAGATAAAAATAAATTAATAATAGAAAACAACAATATTTACAAAAAATCATATATTTGAAATTTGCATAGTTGAATCTATACATGTGAGTAGTTTCATTAGCAAAGGATTTGTGTACAACCTATTTAAAAATAACATTAAAAAATGAGATATTGAGAGACATTCTGAAAAGGGAGGTTTTATTCATTTTTCAATCTAAAACACTAGGATCGTCATATTGAGCCTAAATTCAAAGCAACCAAGTCAAAAAACATATAATTTAGAATTCTCAATCCAGTCAAGAAAATTTTGAACTGTAGGAACACACACTCGTTATAAGATTGCACATGTGTGTTCCTAGTACTTGCATGTGCTATTGTGAATAAAAATTGACAATCTCGTATTATTCTTGCCCCTTTTCCTGATGACCATGATATTGTAGAAGACACCCCTTGTTCCTAGTGCGTATGATAGCTTCATTCATGGCCATTAAGATCAACAAGCTTTCTTTAGCGCCTAAGGCCATTGTTTTCCTCCCAAGACCATGGAAGGGGTCCTGAGAGCTATTCTTATTAAGAAAAACATACTAATAATGCCCATATTCATTGTCACAAGCCTTTTTCATGGCCATTAACCAGGAGAAATACTTATTTAGGGATTAAAGCCCTTATTTTCTAACCTAGCCATGGTACAGGCCTTGACTCCTATATGTGCTGTAAAAAAACTCCTAATGGTGGCCATAGCCCATCGAAAGGCCAAAGATCCATTAGAAAGGATTTGTGTGGTTATTAGAGTCTTAGTACATGGTCCTTGAGCTTGAGAAGATTCATTTTGGGCATAAGGTCCTTGTTTTCCTCCCTTGGACATGGTATAGGCAATACATTTTTACTATGAAAAACGTACTAATGGCACCAAATATCCCCAATAGAGGCCGAAGATCCCTTACAATGTTCTTTTGTGATTGTTTGAGGACTACTACATGAAGCTTAATCTTTAGAATATTCAAATAGGGCCTTATCATCTTATGTTCCTTCTGTATGCTTTGCACAATAAAAATGGTGTGCAAAACTTCCTAATGGGATCGAGGTCCAACTCCAAGGCCTCGAGACCCAACTATAATTATCCTAACCTATGGTGCCTATGGTGCCCATATCCCACCCTTAGGCTAGAGATCCCTTAAAGAGGATTTGTATGATGGTTCACTGCCTTATTCATGGCCATCAAGATCATGAATATTTGTTTAGTACTTGATTTCCTTGTTTTTCTCCCTCGGCCATGGTGGGGGTCCTCCTAAGACTCGTTCTTATTATGAAAAACAGACTCATGATGCCCATATTCCTAGTTGGAGTATTTTTTTCATGGCCAATGAGCTTAAGAAAGCTTTGTTTAGGGCCTAAGGCCCTTGTTTTCCTCCCTCAACCATGGTATAAGCCTTGACTCCCACACGTGTTGCAAAAAAAATCCTAATGGTGCTCCTATCCCACTTGGAGGCCATAAATTCCTTAGAGATGATTCGTGTGGTGGGTCTAGGAATTGTTCATGCCCATTCAACTCAAAAAGATTTTTTTTAGGCCTAGGGCTCTTGTTTTCCTTCCCTGGCCATGGTATAGACCCCAAGACCCATTTTTATTGTGAAAAGCATACTATGGGCATCATATATCCCCCATAGAGGCTCAAAATATACTAATGGCAAGAAAGATCCCCTCAAAGACTAGAGATCCCTTAGAGAGGATTTGTGTGGTGGTTTGAGGCCTTGTTCATGTCCATTGAGCTCAAGGAGATTAGTTTTGGGCATAAGGCCCTTGTTTTCCTCCCATGGTGTAACGTCCCCGACCATCAACCCCACTTCCAGGCAACACTACTATGCGGAATAACACTTATAAAGTATGCATTTAAATGAATTTAAATGACTTAACACAGAGTAAACACATAATTACCGCTAACATATAGAATTAATTAAAATTAACAATAATTCCACTTGCAACAAAATACATGATAATATTACAAGCATCACAAACATGCATTTTAATTGAAATTAAACACATAATGATACTTATCTTTGAAACTATAGTAACTCCACCAACTACGTGCAGACCTTCCATGAACCTCCCAGCCTTAGACCACACTACTCATCACGCTCAGCAGTGGGTCACCCCCGAGCTGAGACTAAGCTCCACCCCGAGCAAGGGAATCCCAGACTAGGCTAAGGTTATAGGAAAACCTCACAAAGAAACCAGAAGGATTCTCTCCAGAAGCCTTCTTATGTTGACTACTCATGGACTCTCATTCTGCACATCCCTGTTCCACCTGGGAGTATACACCTTCACAAGCACAGTCCATCGGTGCTTCACCTCCCTCTCTAGGTCTCGGCAACAGGTCAGATAAGGAATTCTCAGAGCTCCGTAGCTGGTGCTGGACTTTCTCTGGGAGAAAAACACTTCCCAGTAGAGTCTCTCACCTGGAGAGAGCTACTCACATGCCTGACAACCTACCTCTTCAACCACGGGCCTGACAACCCACTTCTTCAACCCGTTTCAGCCCAATTCCCACAAGGTGAGGATAACAACAACACAATTCCACTTAGTAAAAACATAAGGCAACAACCCAAAGACAGTTCGGGTATAGACTCGACTCTGCAAGGGTGGATAGGCTGGGCTCACATGATACATAGGTGACACGGCTCAATCCACGGGTTTTCCATTGGTTTTAGGGTGCGTGACAAGGAATCAATGCAGAGGTTGAACATAGACTCAAATGGTTCATACGACGGATACGTCGACTTCTCGGGAAAACATTACGTTTTTCTAGTTTTAGAGCTGCATGAGGGTATGTAGAGATCAGACGCAGACGCACAACAGGACAAATAGTGGATGCCCGAATGAAGAACGAACCCCCATCACGACTCAATTCTTGGGTTAAATTTCATGTGCCTGGGTCGACACATGTCGCCCATGAAGCTGCATGCACTCCATAAAGTATGCGTTCCCTTTTCCATGAACTTAGGATACAAGTATACCATTCACACCACTTTGGCATAATAATAAATTATTATTCCCAAGGCCTTAAGCCCCTAAGCTTATCCCGTCTTTCCAACCTTTCAGCCCCCTTCCCTTACCCACCTTGTGGAAGCTTAGTCCCCCATCACTCTTTCTTCATGGTCGGTCTACACACAACGATGTTTAATCTTTATTAATGTTATGAATAATTACATATACAAAAACAAGCTCCTGGCCTTTAACACTTAGGCTTTCCAGCCTAATAAACACATAAGCCCACCAACTTATCAATAGTCGGCTCACCAGCCTACAAAACATGATTACAATTCATTAACATGATTAGAATTCATAATTACAACCGGGGCTTTACCGGGGGATATTACAATCCCCTACCCTTATTTTTTCACTGTCCTCAGTGCAACTTTTACACAACATCAACAAGATTTTCAAAATATTAAAAAAATTGTGGATATTTTGCCCGCATAGCATCCTCATGCTCCCATGTCACGTCCTCAGGACCATACCAGGTCCATTGGACCTTTACAAGCCCTATGGCTCGATTTTAGAGCTGTTTTCTTTTTCGGTCCAATATGTGCACATGATGCACTTGCAGGACACCTTCTTGCTCCACCTGAATCACATTCCAATCGATTACATGATTATCATCTGGTATATATTTCTTAAGCAATGAAACATGAAACACATTATGTACAGTCATGGATGCAAGTAATGCAAGCATATATGCAACTCACTCAATCCTTTCTAGGATTTCAAATGGCCCACAAAATCTGGCTGTCAACTTGGCATAGTTTGCCAGCTTCAGGGAACTTCTATTGGCTTTCACTTTCAGGAAAACATGATCGCCCATTTTAAACTCTCTGTGGGTTCTGTTTTTATCAGCATAATGTTTCTGCCTGTCTTGGGCAGCTTTTAAATTCTGCTTAATTTTTAGCATTTGTTCTTCCATTTCCTTGAGCAAATCTGGACCAACTACTACTCTATCAGCTGGATTATCCCATCTTACTGGAGTATTTCACTTTCTTCCATAAAGTGCTTCAAATGGGCTCATCTTCAATGATGCTTGATACCCATTATTGTAGGCGAATTCTACCAAATGTAGATAGTCTTCCCATTTCGATGGTTTGTCCATCACATACATCCTTAGCATGTCTTTTATTACTCTGTTCACCCTCTCAGTCTCCCCATCAAACTCAGGATGATAGGTTGTGCTGAAGTTTAGATTCGTTCCAAATCATTTGAACAACCCCTTCCATAAATTGGAGGTAAATTTCGAGTCCCTGTTAGACACAATTATCTTGGGAATACTATGCAATCGTGCTATTTCCTTCATAAAAATATCGGCAACATCTGTTGCCTTGTGAGTAGTCTTTAACATAATGAAATGGGCAACTTCCATAATCTTGTCCACCGCCACCATGATTTTATCATGCTTCTTGCCGGTTCTGGGAAATCCTATGATGAAATCCATTGTCACTACTTCCCACTTCCACTCAGGAATGGGTAAAGGCTGCAGCAACCCTGCTGGGTGCCTCTGCTCAGCTTTAACCTTCTGACACTTCATACATCTAGCGATGTATTCAACAATCTCTTTCTTCATACCTGACCAAAAGTAATGGCTCTTGACTGCTGCCACGATTTTTTGATATCTAGGGTGCCCAACATAAGGCACATTATGCATTTCATTTCAAAATCATAAGTTTTAAGTCCTGGACATTAGGTACATAAATTTTGTTCTTGTACATAAGTGTTCATCAGTTTCCAATTTATAATTTTCCACTTTCTGTGGCATCTCACCATGTTGTAGCTTTTCTATCAAATCCCTGTACTGCAAATCTGTATTTGCAGCCTCCGAAATTATGCTTTTAATATCAGTTCGGTACATACTAATGGTTGTAGCATGTAATTCATGCACTCTCCTGCTAAGTGCATCAACCACTTTATTCTCCTTCCCTTTGATATGCTTGATATCAAAATCATACTCACAAAGAAACTCCGACCACCTACTCTGCCTAGCATTCAAGGTTTGATGATCAAACAAATATTTCAGATCATTGTGGTTTGTTCTCAGTTCGAACCTCCTTCCCATGAGGTAATGCCTCCATTTCTTTAGAGTGTGAATGATGTCTGCCAACTCTAAATCATGAGTTTCATAGTTCCTTTCGTGCTCTTTCAACTTTCTGGATTCATAACAAATTACGAATCCATTCTGACTGAGGACTCCTCCCACCATGAAATATTCATTTGGGTCTACAATCCTCAGGATTGGAGCACTGGTTAATAGTTGCTTCACTTGCTGGAAGCTTCTCTCACAATCCTTTGTCCACTTAAACTTCTTCTCCTTCCTTTGTAAGGAAGTGATAGGGTAAGCTATCATTGAGAACCCTGCGATAAACCTTTTGTAATAACCAACTAGACCCATAAAGGATCTAACTTCTATCACATTCTTTGCGCTGACCATTATCTAATGGCCTCAATCTTCTCAGGATCTACAACTATCCCATCCTATGAAATAATATGCTTCAAGTAATGGATTTGTTTTTGATAAAAACGAGCATTTGCTCAACTTGGCATACAGTTGATGCTCTCTTAGCACTTGCAGCACCATCCTCAGATGTTTTTCATGCTCTTCCTCCGACTTGGAATACACCAGAATGTCATCCAGGAAGACTATGACAAACTTGTTTAGATAGTCCCTGAATACACCATTCATCAGGCACATAAAAACAACAGGTGCCTTCGACAATAAAAATGACACCACTGTGAACTCGTAATGACCATACCTTGTTCTAAAGGAGGTATTGCTAATGTCTTCATCCTTTATCCTTACCTGGTGATATCCTGAACTGAGGTATATCTTCGAAAATATCTTCGCATCCTTCAGCTGATCGAAGAGGTCATCAATCCTCGACAGAGGATACTTGTTCTTTACATTTACTTTGTTCAATTGTTTGAAATCGATACACAATCTCAACGTCCCATCCTTCTTCTTCACGAACAGGACTGGGGCACCCCAAGGTGACACACTTGGGCATATATACCCCTTTTTCAGAAGCTCTTCAAGCTGCAATTGTAGCTCTTTCAGATCTAGCGTACTCATTCTATAAGGATATTTTGACACTGGAGCTGCTCCAGGCATCAGGTTTATAGAGAAGTCAATATCTCTCTTCGGGGGGTAGTTCAAGTACCTCCTGAAATACATCTTCAAACTCCTTTAGTACCACATGATCTCCAATCTTTGAGAACTCATCCTTAGATGCTTCCTCCACATGGGCTACAAATAATTGACAACCTTTCCTGTAGCACTTCTTTAGCTTCATTGTTGAGATTTCTCTGATAGCAACAGCTCTGGGAATTCCTTGGATTGTTCTCCGATTTCCTTCCTCATCCAGGAAAGTGAATGCCTTGTTACGACAGTCCAAGATGGCATGGTGCTGGTCCAACCGGTCCATCTCAATTAGACAGTCATAAGAACATAAACGTAGAATGTTCAATTCAACCTTTGTGCTCAGTCCATTCATGTCCATTGGACAAAACTTAACTAACTCAATGACTTTTCTATTGGTTCCTGTAGCCAGTTGCACTAACCAAGACTTTTCATCTTTTCTTTTCAACAATTGCAAACTTTCCACTAGTCTAGGTTCTATATAACTATGGCTATCCCCTGAATCAATAAAAATAATAAAGGCATGGTTGTTGATCATACCTTCCACTTCAATCATGTGTGACTGATATTCAACTTGCTTGTTGTTCAGGGCTGCATAGATCCTTGGCATTCTACTACCCATGTCCTCCGCTGTTTCAACTAGTTGAACATTATGGACAACTCTCACTTTGCCATTTTTGTGTGGACAATCTCTGTACTTATGGTTTCCCTGACAACCCCAACACTGAATGGGTGTATGCCTTGGCCTTTGTCCCCCTACGTCAACCATTATCGACTCTCTAAATGATGGCTGTCCTTGAGGACTGTTTCTGAAAATGGGAGGTTTGTTTCCCTTTTGCCTCTGCTCTTTCTTGAACTTCTTATGGTCATCCCAAGCCTTCTGAAAAGTAGGCTTTTCTCCTTGCTATTCATATAAGCATTTCTCTCTTATTATCATTTCTTCCATAGTCTTAGGGTCATCATACTGAATCTTGTCGCCAATGGAAGGTGGCAATCCACTTAGATACCTTTGAATCTTGACAGTCTCATCTTTTATGAATGGGACATACTTCAACAATTCCCAAAATATTCGTTCGTATTCATCAATGGTCATGCTACCCAGCTTGAGTTCAAAGAACTCTTTCATCTTTCTGTCATAGTATCTTTTAGTCAAGTATTTATTTTCGAAATACCTCTTGAATTCTTTCCAAGTGATATATTTCTCTCTAATGTTTTGCACCTGCACAAGTTGATCCCACCACATGGATGCTTTTCCTTTCAGTTGATATATCACAATTCTTCCTTCTGCATGAGAGGAATAATTATGCAGTTGGAAATATTTCCTCATGCCAAGAAACCATGTTTCGACATCTTCCTCCTTGTGTTCTCCATCAAATGTAGGAGGATTAATCTTGTTCATTTCGCCCTTTATTTCATCCACTCCAGATATCCTGTGCTTTCTGGTAGGATATGGGCTTGAACTACTGTGTGCCCTCCTCTTGGAGAGACCTTGGGAGTGATGATGGTGTCTACCAACACTCCTTGATTTTCTTCCCTCAAGAGTCTAGTGATGGGGGTATACTAGGTTAAGTATACCCCCTGAACGATACTCTCCTTCATTGTATTATTTATTGTTGACTGAGTCTGGTGAACCAGAATGTTATGAAGAGGCAACGCAGGTAGACACCAAAAAGAAGTGGGAGCAAGGCATGAAAGAGGAAATGGACTCCTTGGAAAATAACCAGACTTGGGACTTGGTTCAGTTGCCTACGGGAAAAAGAGCATTGCAGAATAAATGGGTTTACAAGTTGAAGGAAGNAAGGTTTTGAAAATCAAATTCCAATTCTAATTAAAACTTTTATTTACATAAATTTTTATATTCAAATTCCAAAACTCATTGATATATTTATAATCTATGTAAATTGTATTTGTTAAATTTATATAGGATCAATAAACTTTTATTCGATTAAACAAGATTAATGTTTTTAATGTAAGACACCTTTGCACATATGGTTTACATAGAATTAGTTCGGGTTGAGAGTTATTTTAAGAAAATTCTAACATACATCCAAACCTAGTCCACCTGTATTACTTTGCAAATATTTTCTTAGTATTTTGAAGATAATATTTTGTTGATTATAAATTACTAAAAAAACATTAGAATGTGAGATGGGAAGACCCAAAGAACTTAGCAAGTATTTTGTGGGAAAATATCAACATGAAATTAAAATGTATTATGTGCCTAAAGTATCATCATTAATGACATCCTCATCATTCCATGATGGTGATGGTGGTGTGAGCGTGGATAAGCTTGGAACAACAATTACGAGAGACATTGTGTTCTTGGAATCTAAAAAGCTCTGCCGCCTGGCCCTGTAGACAGTGGTGATGTACGTGGTAAACTACATGATGAGCATAGCTACCTAGATCTTCTCTGGCCATCTCGAAAAGCTAGAGCTCGCTGCTTTGTCTCTTGGGAACACTGGGATCCAAGTCTTTTCCTATGGCCTCACGGTATATACTAATCTCCCCAATCTCCTTATAAAAATTTTGATTAGTTTACTGAGAATGGCAATGGAGCTTCTGGTTCAATTTATTCTGTATTTTCTCCTGCAAATCATAGATTTGAATCTGGAATTTTTCTTTTTGGAAACAAATGGGTATGGGGAGCGTTGTGGAGATGCTATGCAGACAGGCCTACAAAGTGAAGAACTATGAGATGTTGGGGATCTATCTTAAGTGACTAACCATCCTCCTCAT
Organism: Picea sitchensis; assembly: GCA_010110895.2. Taxonomy (NCBI): domain Eukaryota; kingdom Viridiplantae; phylum Streptophyta; class Pinopsida; order Pinales; family Pinaceae; genus Picea; species Picea sitchensis. The sequence goes on along the minus strand of SNQJ01S0072048.1, from coordinate 32,562 downwards.
GGGAATGGCCATACCTCTCACACTTATCGATGCCTTCTACAAGTTCATACTCATCTTCTTGAGGGAATATGTGAGAACAACATTGAATGCAATGACAATGGCTTTGAAGAAAATAGCCTTAATAATATCACTTGGGAGGTATAATATAAATTATTTTTTAAAGAGATTATTTTAAAAAAATTATTACAAGTATATACAACATTTTAGTGAGTTTTGGAAGTCATTATAGTTCATTAAAGGCATATAAATGTGTTAGTTTATGGAATATTTAAAGTATACCATGAACTTAGTAACTTAGTGGAAATGATAATAGTTTCTAAAATCTCTCACATTTAAGAAAATATTATGAACATATAGTATTTTAAAAATGTTTTAAAAGAAAAATATTATATTAAAATGGGTGAAAAGAATATGTTAAAAATAAATATTATATTTATTAAAGGTTTTTGGCAAGCTTGGTATTCCACATTATTGTTTCTTCAAATTTTTTATGTTTATTAAAACAATTTTATTTAGACAATCACTTACACTTTTCAAAGAAATTATTAAAAATTTACTCAATGTACGAGGAGTATGCTTTGCCATGACCTTAAAATTAAATTATTCTTATTATTTTAATTAGGAAAAATAGTAATGAACACCTCCAACTAAGTGAAAATTAACTCATCTTTAAAAAAACATATCTCCTTTTATATTTTTAGTTTAAAGATATAATACATTAATGACCATTCATTTGATTATGAATCAAAATATTAAATCAACATGTATGATGCCCCATATGTTCATTTATCAATTTAAAGATATGCATAACTTTAAAAGAAAATAAAATAGTATAATTTAAATTGGAGGAGAATATCTTTTTACATGTTTGTGGTGTCAAACTAAAAGGAATCATCCCTAAAAAAATTCAAAAATAAATAAAAGGAATTATTTTGCTATATCTAAAAATAAATGAATTTTTAATTTACTTTATACATAAATTTCACATATTCAAATATAATTACAATTTAACCTTATATTAATATGAACCAAAAATTAAAATATAATTACAATTTAAAGTTATACCATCATCAACTAAAACACTTAAGAGATTAAAAAGTTATAAGTTAACATTTTAATTTTATAAAATTAAGATAAATATTTTATTTTTTCAAAATTTTAATAATATTTAATATTCTATTTTATTAATAATTAATAATAACTAGTTTTAATAATGTATAATATTATGTTTTATGAATAATAAGTGATTTGGAGTAATCCTTATCCTACGGCCTTATGGATGAAGACTGTTATAATATTAAATTGGTGGTGGACAAGTCACATGGGGTAGAAATTTTGCTTTGACCTTAATATTTAATATGTAAGGTGAAATTTGTAAGTTGTCAAATCCTTATTTCAAATAGGTAGTATTCAGGTTACTTAGCTTTAAGTAAGCTTTAGTGTAGAGGTTACTTAGTCTTAAGTAAGCTCTAGTATACATGTTACTTAGTCTTAAGTAAGCATGAATGTTGAACAATGAAACTTAATATAACTAAATACACAACTAATGAATATTTTTTGTCAAAAGATAATAATTGAGAGTTGTTTGTTATTCAAAATGTATAATGATAAATGAAACTATAATATTCATAAATATAATATAAATATAATAATAAATAATATATTAGATAATAAATATAATAATAAATACATAATACAATTTTTTATATTTAGATGTGGCAATTTTTAATATTTAGATGTGGTGATTGGTGAAATTCATTGATTATGTAATTAATTCTATATATTGAAAGACTTGGAGGGAGTAATAACACTTCAATTCTATCAACCAATTAGAAATGAGAAACACAAATATTTTTATTATATCCAAAAATATATATTTGTTTTTCTATGTTAAACATTACATTGCATACACAAATTTATGGTCAAAAGCAAATTAATATCACATCAATATCACATCAAAAGCAAATTCATTGCTATAGTCCCATGGCATGGACTAATAATTCATGTTTGGTTGGATCCTTTATTAAAATTCTCTCTAAAAATCATTCAATAGTGATTCCAGCTTTTTTTACTGGTTTGCATTTCCTCTTTTTACTTTTCTCAAAACAATCAATACCCTACATTGAAAAAAGATTTTTTCCACAAAAACATTGCTAATAAATTTTAATAAAAATGAAAAATATATTCCAACTTTTTAAACTGGTTTGTATTGTTTTTTAACTTTTTTCAAAACAAACAATACCCTTCAACATAAACAAACAATACCCTTCAACATTGAAAAAGGATTTGCTAATAAATTTTAATAACAATTCATTATTAATTTTAAAAATAATAAAAAATATTAATAAATTTTATAAACAATGAAAAAT
>SNQJ01S0072048.1:12753-30183 GCA_010110895.2 Picea sitchensis | reverse complement strand
TTAAATTAATTTGTACATTGTAGAGAACACTTTATTCTTGTGCACAATTATTTTTTCAAAAAATTCAATGTTACATTTTTTCAAAAAATTATGAAAGTCACCATAACCTTGAAATTTTGAGGTCAAGTGTTAGTGCAGGATTTTGGGTCTTAACATAATCACACAACTTTTTTTTAACATTGTAAAATCTTGGTCTATAGTAGTGCAACATATATTTTCTTTTTTTTTAATGGGTAAGGCAATACACAATTATAGCCTAAACAAAACATGTATGTATTTACAAATTTTGATATATGTCAAGATAAAAATAAATTAATAATAGAAAACAACAATATTTAAAAAAAATCATATATTTGAAATTTGCATAGTTGAATCTATACATGTGAGTAGTTTCATTAGCAAAGGATTTGTGTACAACCTATTTAAAAATAACGTTAAAAAAGGAGATATTGAGAGGCATTCTAAAAAGGGAGGTTTTATTCATTTTTCAATCTAAAACACTAGGATCATCATATTGAGCCTAAATTCAAAGCAACCAAGTCAAAAAGCACATAATTTAGAATTCTCAATCCAGTCAAAAAAATTTTGAATTGTAGGAACACACACCTGTTATAAGATTGCACATGTGTGTTCCTAGTACTTGCATGTGCTATTGTGAATAAAAATTGACAATCTCGTATTATTCTTGCCCCTTTTCCTGATGACCATGATATTGTAGAAGACACCCCTTGTTCCTAGTGCGTATGATAGCTTCATTCATGGCCATTAAGACCAACAAGCTTTGTTTAGCGCCTAAGGCCATTGTTTTCCTCCCAAGACCATGGAAGGGGTTCTGAGAGCTATTCTTATTAAGAAAAACATACTAATAATACCCATATTCATTGTCACAAGCCTTTTTCATGGCCATTAAGCAAGAGAAATACTTATTTAGGGCTTAAATCCCTTATTTTCTAACCTAGCCATGGTACAGGCCTTGACTCCTATATATGTTGTAAAAAAACTCCTAATTGTGGCCATAGCCCATCGAAAGGCCAAAGATCCATTAGAAAGGATTTGTGTGGTTGTTAGAGTCCTAGTACATGGTCCTTGAGCTTGAGAAGATTCATTTTGGGCATAAGGTCCTTGTTTTCCTCCCTTGGACATGGTATAGGCCATACATTTTTACTATGAAAAACATACTAATGGCACAAAATATCCCCAATAGAGGTTGGAGATCCCTTACAAAGTTATTTTGTGATTGTTTGAGGATTACTACATGAAGCTTAATCTTTAGAATATTCAAATAGGGCCTTATCATCTTATGTTCCTTCTGTATGCTTTGCACAATAAAAATGGTGCGCAAAACTTCCTAATGGGATCGAGGTCCAACTCCAAGGCCTCGAGACCCAACTATAATTATCCTAACCTATGGTGCCTATGGTGCCCATATCCCACCCATAGGCTAGAGATCCCTTAAAGAGGATTTGTATGATGGTTCACTACCTTATTCATGGCCATCAAGATCATGAATATTTGTTTAGTACTTGATTTCCTTGTTTTTCTCCCTCGGCCATGGTGGGGGTCCTCCTGAGACTCGTTCTTATTATGAAAAACATACTCATGATGCCCATATTCCTAGTTGGAGTATTTTTTTCATGGCCAATGAGCTTAAGAAAGCTTTGTTTAGGGCCTAAGGCCCTTGTTTTCCTCCCTCAGCCATGGTACAAGCCTTGACTCCCACACGTGTTGCAAAAAAACTCCTAATGGTGCTCCTATCCCACTTGGAGGCCATAAATTCCTTAGAGATGATCTGTGTGGTGGGTCTAGGAATTGTTCATGGCCATTCAACTCAAAAAGATTTGTTTTAGGCCTAGGGATCTTGTTTTCCTTCCTTGGCCATGGTATAGACCCCAAGACCCATTTTTATTGTGAAAAACATACTATTGGCATCATATATCCCCCATAGAGGCTCAAAATATACTAATGGCACAAAAGATCCCCTCAAAGACTAGAGATCCCTTAGAGAGGATTTGTGTGGAGGTTTGAGGCCTTCTTCATGTCCATTGAGCTCAAGGAGATTAGTTTTGGGCATAAGGCCCTTGTTTTCCTCCCATGGTGTAACATCCTCGACCATCAACCCCACTTTCGGGCAACACTACTATGCAGAATAACACTTATAAAGTATGCATTTAAATGAAGTTAAATGACTTAGCACAGAGTAAACACATAATTACCGCTAACATATAGAATTAATTAGAATTAACAATAATTCCACTTGCAACGAAATACATGATAATATTACAAGCATCAAAGACATGCATTTTAATTGAAATTAAACACATAATGATACTTATCTTTGAAAATGTAGTAATTCCACCAACTACGTGCAGACCTTCCATGAACCTCCCAGCCTTAGACCACGCTGCTCATCATGCTCAACAGTGGGTCACCACCGAGCTGAGACTAAGCTCCACCCCGAGCAAGGGAATCCTAGACTAGGCTAAGGTTATAGGAAAACCTCACAGAGAAACCAGAAGGATTCTCTCCAAGAGCCTTCTTACGCCCACTACTCACGGACTCTCATTTTGCACATGCTTGTTCCACCCGGGAGTATACACCTTCACAAGCACAGTCCATCAGTGCTTCACCTCCCTCTCTAGGTCTCGGCAACAGGTCGGATCAGGATTTCTCAGAGCTCCATAGCTGGTGCTGGACTCTCTCTGGGAGAAAACCACTTCCCAGTAGACTCTCTCACCTAGAGAGAGCTGCTCACAGGCCTGACAACCTGCCTCTTCAACCACGGACCTGACAACCCACTTCTTCAACCCGTTTCAGCCCAATTCCCAAAGGGTGAGGATAACAACAACAAAATTCCACTTAGTAAAAATAGAAGGCAACAACCCAAAGACAGTTTGGGTACAGAATTGGCTCTGAAAGGGCGAATAGGCTGGGCTCACATGATACACAGGTGATATGGCTCAATCTATGGATTTTCCATTGGTTTTAGGGTGCGTGACAAGGAATCAACACAGAGGTCAAACATAGACTCAAACGGTTCATACGAAGGATACGTCGACTTCTCAGGAAAACATTACGGTTTTCTAGTTTTAGAGTTGCGTGAGGGTATGTAGAGATTAGACGCAGACGCACAACATGACAGATAGTGGATGCCCGAATGAAGAACAAACCCCCATCATGACTCAATTCTTGGGTTAAATTTCATGTGCCTGGGTCGACACATGTCGCCCATGAAGTTGCATGCACTCCATAAAGTATGCGTTCCCTTTTCCAGGAACTTAGGATACAAGTATACCATTCGCACCACTTTGGAATAATAATAAATTATTATTCCCAAGGACTTAAGCCCCTAAGCTTAGCCCATATTTCCAACCTTTCAGCCCCCTTCCCTTACCCACCTTGTGGAAGCTTAGTCCCCCATCACTCTTTCTTCATGGTCGGTCTGCACACAATGATGTTTAATCTTTATTAATGTTATGCATAATTACATATACAAAAATAGGCTCCTGGCCTTTAACACTTAGGCTCTCTAGCCTAATAAACACACAAGCCCACTAGCTTATCAATACTCGGCTCACCAGCCTACAAAACATGATTAGAATTCATTAACATGATTAGAATTCATAATTACAACCGGGGCTCTACCGAGGGATATTACAATCCCCTACCCTTATTTTTTCATTGTCCTTAGTGCAACTTTTACACAACATCAACAAGATTTTCAAAATATTCAAAAAGATGTGGGTATTCTGCCCGCATAGCATCCTCATTCTCCCATGTCGCGTCCTCAGGACCGTACCAGGTCCACTGGACCTTTACAATCCCTATGGCTCGATTTCAGAGCTATTTTCTTTTTCGGTCCAATATGCGCACATGATGCACTTGCAAGACACCTTCTTGCTCCACCTGAATCACATTCCAATCGATTACATGATTATCATCAGGTATATATTTCTTAAGCAATGAAACATGAAACACATTATGTACAGTCATGGATGTAGGTAATGAAAGCATATATGCAACTGACCCAATCCTTTCTAGGATTTCAAATGGCTCACAAAATCTGGCTGTCAACTTGGCACAGTTTCCCAGTTTCAGGGAACTTCTATTGGCTTTCACTTTCAGGAAAACATGATCGCCCACTTTAAACTCTCTGTGGGTTCTGTTTTTATCAGCATAACGTTTCTGCCTGTCTTGGGCAGCCTTTAAATTCTGCTTAATTTTTAGCATTTGTTCTTCCATTTCCTTGAGAAAATCTGGACCAACTACTGCTCTATCAGTTGGATTATCCCATCTTACTGGAGTATTGCACTTTCTGCCATAAAGTGCTTGAAATGGGCTCATCTTCAATGATGCTTGATACCCATTATTGTAGGTGAATTCTACCAAATGTAGATAGTCTTCCCATTTCGATGGTTTGTCCATCACATACATCCTTAGCATGTCTTTTATTACTCTGTTCACCCTCTCAGTCTCCCCAACAGACTCAGGATGATAGGTTGTGCTGAAGTTTAGATTCGTTCCAAATCATTTGAACAACCCCTTCCAGAACTTGGAGGTAAATTTTAAGTCCCTTTCAAACACAATTGTCTTGGGAATACCGTGCAATCGTGTTATTTTCCTTCATAAAAATATCAGCAACATCCGTTTCCTTGTGAGTAGTCTTTAACGTAATGAAATGGGAAGCTTCCGTAAGCTTGTCCACCACCACCATGATTTTATCATGCTGCTTGCCAGTTCTGGAAAATCCTATGATGAAATCCATTGTCACTACTTCCCACTTCCACTCAGGAATGGGTAAAGGCTGCAGTAACCCGCTGGGTGCCTCTGCTCAGCTTTAACCTTCTGACACTCCACACATCTAGCGATGTATTCAACAATCTCTTTCTTCATACCTGGCCAAAAGTAATGGCTCTTTCTACCACAATTTTATGATATCCAGGGTGCCCAAAATAAGGCACATTATGCATTTCATTTCAAAATCATAAGTTTTAAGTCCTGGACATTAGGTACATAAATTATGTTCTTGTACAGAAGTGTTCTGTCAGTTTCCAATTTATAATTTTCCACTTTCTGTGGCATCTCACCTTGTTGTAGCTTTTCTATCAAATCCCTGTACTGCAAATTTGTATTTGCAGCCTCCGAAATTTTGCTTTTAATATTAGTTCGGTACATACTAATGGTTGTAGCATGTAATTCATGTACTCTCCTGCTGAGTGCATCAACCACTTTATTCTCCTTCCCTTTGATATGCTTGATATCAAAATCGTACTCAGAAAGAAACTCTGACCACCTACTCTGCCTAGCATTCAAGGTTGGATGATCAAACAAATATTTTAGATCGTTGTGGTTTGTTTTCAATTCGAACCTCCTTCCCATGAGGTAATGCCTCCATTTCTTTAGAGTGAACGATGGTTGCCAACTCTAAATCATGAGTTGCATAGTTCCTTTTGTGCTCTTTCAAATTTCTGGATTCATAACAAATTACAAATCCATTCCGACTGAGGAATCCTCCCACCATGAAATATTCATTTGGGTCTGCAATCCTCAGGATTGGAGCACTGGTTAACAGTTTCTTCAATTGCTGGAAGCTTCTCTCACAATCCTCTGTCCACTGAAACTTCTTCTCCTTCCTTTGTAAGGAAGTGATAGGGTAAGCTATCCTTGATAACCCTGTAATAAACCTTTTGTAATAACCATCTAGACCCATAAAGGATATGAATTCTATCACATTCTTTGCACTGACCATTCTATGATGGCCTCAATCTTCTCAGGATCTACAACTATCCCATCCTATGAAATAATATGCCCCAAGTAATGGATCTGTTTTTGATAAAAACGAGCATTTTCTCAACTTGGCATACAATTGATGCTCTCTTATCACTTGCAGCACCATCCTCAGATGTTTTTCATGCTCTTCCTCCGACTTGGAATACACCAGAATGTCATCCAAGAAGACTATGACAAACTTGTTTAGATAGTCCCTGAATACACCATTCATTAGGCACATAAAAACAATGGGTGCATTCGACAATACAAACAACACCACTGTGAACTCGTAATGACCATACCTTGTTCTAAAGGAGGTCTTGCTGATGTCTTCATCCTTTATCCTTACCTGGTGATATCTCGAACTGAGGTCTATCTTCGAAAATATCTTCGCATCCTTCAACTGATCGAAGAGGTCATCAATCCTCGGCAGAGGATATTTGTTCTTTACATTTACTTTGTTCAATTGTTTGAAATTGATACACAATCTCAATGTCGCATCCTTCTTCTTCATGAATAGGACCGGGGCACCCCAAGGTGACACACTTGGGCATATATACCCCTTTTTTAGAAGCTCTTCAAGCTGCAATTGTGGCTCTTTCAGATCTGGCGTATTCATTATGTAAGGAGATTTTGACACTGGAGCTGCTCTAGGCATCAAGCTTACAGAGAAGTCAATATCTCTCTTCGGGGGTAGTCCGAGTACCTCCTGAAATACATCTTCAAACTCCTTTAGTACCGCATGATCTCCAATCTTTGAGACCTCATCCTTAGATGCTTCCTCCACATGGGCTATAAATAATTGGCAACCTTTCCTGTAGCACTTCTTTAGCTGCATTGTTGATATTTCTCTGATAGCAACAACTCTGGGAATTCCTTGGACTGTTCTCTAATTTCCTTCCTCATCCAGGAAAGTGAATGCCTTGTTACGACAGTCCAAGATGGCATGGTGTTGGTCCAACCGGTCCATCCCAATTAGACAATCATAAGAACCTAAAGGCACAATGTTCAATTCAACCTTTGTGCTCAGTCCATTCATGTCCATTGGAAAAGACTTAACTAACTCAATGAATTTTCTCTTGGTTCCTATAGCCAGCTGCACTAACCATGAATTTTCATGTTTTCTTCTCGACAATTGCAAACTTTCCACCACTCTAGGTTCTATATAACTATGGCTATCCCCTGAATCAATAAAAATAATAAAGGCATGGTTGTTGATCATGCCTTCCAATTCAATCATGTGCGACTGATATTCAACTTGCTTATTGTCCAGGGCTGCATAGATCCTTGGCATTCTACTACCCATGTCCTCCACTGTTTCAACTTGCTGAACAATATGGAAATCTCTCACTTTGCTATTTTTGTGGGGACAATATCTGTACTTATGGTTTCCCTGACAACCCCAACACTGAATGGGCGTATGCCTTGGCCTTTGTCCCCCTATGTCAGCCATTATCGACTCTCTAAATGATGGTTTTCCTTGAGGACTGTTTCTGAAAACGGGAGGTTTGTTTCCCTTCTTCCTCTGCTCTTTCTTGAACTTCTTATGGTCATCCCAAGCCTTTCGAAAAGTAGGATTGTCTCCTTGCTATTCATATAAGAATTTCGCTATTCTTATCATTTCTTCCATAGTCTTAGGGTCATCATACTAAATCTTGTCACCAATGGAAGGTGGCAATCCACTTAGATACCTTTAAATCTTGACAATCTCATCTTTGATGAATGAGACATCAACAATTCCAAAAATCTTCGTTCGTATTCATCAATGATCATGCTGCCCAGATTGAGTTCAAAGAACTCTTTCATCTTTCTGTCATAGTATCTTTTAGTCAAGTATTTCTTCTTGAAATACCTCTTGAATTCTTTCCAAGTGATATATTTCTCTCTAATGTTTTGCATATGCACAAGTTGATCCCACCACATGGATGCTTTTCCTTTCAGTTGATACATCACAATTCTTCCTTCTGCATGAGAGAAATAATTATACAGTTGGAAATATTTCCTCATGCCAAGAAACCATGTTTCGACATCTTCCTCCTTGTGTTCTCCATCAAATGTAGGAGGCTTAATCTTGTTCATTTCGCCCTCTAGTTCATCCACTCCAGATCTCATGTGCTTTCTGGTAGGATATAGGCTTGAACTACTGTGTGCCCTCCTCTTGGAGCAACCTTGGGAGTGATGATGGTGTCTACCAACACTCCTTGATCTTCTTCTGGTGACTCCCTGTTTTGCTCAAGTCTCTCTCCTTGTCCAACTTCTTTTATATTCTCTCCAAACTCTTCATCAACTTTAAGTTGAATTCTCCCCGCTGTTCCTTAGCTTTCATGAGCTTTCTGCTATCTTCTCGGTGAGTTTGGGAATCTTTCTACAATCATTCAATGATTTTCATCATATGCCCTTCCTTATCTATCTCTTCTCCATGCCCATTGGAGTTCAACCCTTCAACTCCCAAATGAACATCCATTCCTTTTGCTTCATTCTCTGAACTGGAAGAATTCTGTGTCTCCTCCATTTCTTGCATTCAATGGAAACTCTATTCAATTCTGGAACTTGTTAAACTTCTGCAACATAATGTGCAGACAACCGGATTTTTTCAGGTCATCATTCCTTAACAAATCCCACAACATTCATAAAAAAATCTTATTCAAGAAAACGTTCAATTTTCATTCTCTGTGATTCTCGTTCAATCAAGAATTCCCGCAGATTTTTCTTTCAGAGATCTACTCTACTAATTTTTCAGGCACTAACCCCATTCTCTTAGTTCCCCAACCCATGGGACCATGGGTCATGACCAAGCGCTAGATCAATAAGCGCGCGCTCGGGCCTTTGGCCTTTGGCTTTGGAAGATTTCCAAGCATACGCAACAATCACTCGGATTTCCGAGTTACCGAACTCGCATAGTAGGGTGGATCAATGGTCCATGTCTACCCAACATCCTACAACTGACACTTGCTGTGGAACCTCAAGCGTCTGAGTTTCGGGACTTCGAGACTTTAGAAGATTTTACATCCGCACACCCCGAACTATTAATCTCTGAACACTTCCACGTCACCTTAGGTGATGTTATTACATTACATCACTTAACATTTTCCCAATTGCGGGGGCATGCAACGGTTGTTTGGAGTAACCCGCCTTTCATCCCACAATTTTTATGATGTTGACACATAACCCCTCAGTAAAACCGCGGTTTGGATTGCAGGACCGCCTTGGAGAATTAGCTTCCGTGAAACTTGGGTCCCCGCAATGTCTCCTGGCCATTGATCTTGATGTATTGTGATCAATGCCACTGTGGGTCCTCCGACCTTTAAGTACGTTACGTAACCTCGGGTCCCACAAACCTTGCTCACATAGGATGCTACATGGCAGAATACTAGTGACTGATACATGGCCCATTGAAATGGGTGACACTCGTCACATTCCAAATGCCATCTCAATATTCCACATGTTCTAAACCCACTGACATGTGGCACAGATCCTATGTGTCCACGTCACCTCCAGGTGATGTCACCATGACTCACCACTTCGACTCTTTGGGCTTCGGGAGTTTCAACTCTTCTACGCTCACTTTTTCCCGGATTTCTTTCTCCCAGAGTTCATGATCTACTGACACATGTCCTCCTTCACGATCAATGACTATGAATGACTTCGGCACTTCAGCCTTCGCGAGTTTCAACTCACAACACTTGCCTCCTCATGAAGTACTTCCACCCGAATTACATGATCTCTTGATGTGTTTCCTTCATAAAAGACGGTTGCGATCTACTTCGGGACTTCGGGAGTTTGTCACACTCCACATTAGAAATCCTCCGAAATGATTTTCCTTTTCCTTCTTGGACATAGATCTAACGGTCAGGCTCTTTTCCTATGATCTACAATGTAGATATCCTTCGGAAGTCTATGCCTCAATGCATTCCACTTTTCCTGACTGTCGAACTCCGAAAGGATTCCTGGATAACCCTCCTGCACCTTTTGCGGATCTAATGGTTGTAAAGGACTTTCATTTTTCCCAAACAGATCCTACGGCTCCAACACCCCAAGTGTTGAGCACTCTCTCTCTGTGGTCAAATACCACACCAGTTGCAGTTTTATTCTACCGCTACTCCTGCTGAGATTCGTAACACGACCAAGTAACCCGTTGGCACTCAGAAACATTCTAAGGTTCAAAATCAGTTCCATCCGAACACCATTTCCACTCGAAACCTTGGGTCCAAAGACCACTTATCCGGCCCATCCAAGCTCAACGTTGAAACCAAGGGCTTTGATACCATATTGTAACGTCCCCGACCATCAACCCCATTGTCGGGAAACGCTACTATGCGGAATAACACTTATAAAGTATGCATTTAAATGAAGTTAAATGACTTAACATAGAGAAAACACATAATTACCACTAACATACATAATTAATTAGAATTAAAATAAATTCCACTTGCAGCGGAATACATGATAATATTACAAGCATCATAGACACGCATTTTAATTGAAATTAAACACATAATGATACTTATCTTTGAAACTGTAGTAACTCCACCAACTATGTGCAGACCTTCCATGGACCTTCCAGCCTTAGACCACGCTCCTCATCACACTCAGCAGTGGGTCACCCCCGAGCTGGGACTAAGCTCCACCCTGGGCAAGGGAATCCTAGACTAGGCTAAAGTTACAGGAAAACTGCATAGAGCAACCGAAAGGATTCTCTCTAGGAGATTTCTTATGCCCACAACTCACGAACTCTCATTCCCCACATGCTTGTTCCACCTAGAGGTATACACCTTCATAAGAACAGTCCATCATTGCTTCACCTCCCTCTCTGGGTCTTGGCACCAAGCCAAATCAATAATTCTCAGAGCTCCGTAGCTGGTGCTGGACTCTCTCTGGGAGAAAACCACTTCCTAGCAGACTCTCTCACTTGGAGAGAGATGCTCACAGGCCTGACAAACTGCCTCTTCAACCACGGGCTTGAGAACCCTCTTCTTCAATCAGTTTCAGCCCAATTCCTGCAAGGTGAGGACAACAACAACACAATTCCACTCAGGAAAAACAAAAGGCAACAACCCAAAGACAATTCAGGTACGAACTCGGCTCTGCAAGGGCGGATAGGCTGGGTTCACGGGATACAAATGTGACATGGCTCAATCCACGGGTTTGCCACTGGTTTCAGGGTGCGTGACAAGGAATCAACGCAGAGGTTGAACACAGACTCAAATGGTTCAGACGATGGATACATCGACTTCTCAGGAAAACATTACGATTTTCTGGTTTTAGAGCTGCATGAGGGTATGTAGAGATCAGATGCAGACGCACAACAGGACAGACTGTGGATGCCCAAATGGATAACGAACCCCCATCATGGCTCAATTCTTGGGTTAAATTGCATGTGCCTGGGCTGACACATGTCGCCCATGAAGCTGCATGCACTCCATCAAGTACGCGTTCCCTTTTCCAGGAACTTAGGATAAAAGTATACGATTCACACCACTTTGGAATAATAATAAATTATTATTCCCAAGGACTTAAGCCCCTAAGATTAGCCCCTCTTTCCAACCTTTCAACCCCCTTTCCCTTACCCACCTTATGGAATGTTAGTCCCCCATCACTCTTTCTTCGTGGTCGGTCTACACACAACAATGTTTAATATTTATTAATGTTCTGCATAATTACATATACAAAAACATGCTCCTCGCCTTTAACACTTAGGCTCTCCGACCTAATAAACACATAAGCCCACCAACTTATCAATACTCGGCTCACCAGCCTACAAAACATGAGTACAATTCATAAACATGATTACAATTCATAATTACAACTGGGGCTCTACCGGGGGATATTACACATGGCCATGGTATAGGCCTTGAGACCCATTTTTATTGTGCAAAACATAGTAATGTAGCCAAATTTCCTGAATAGATGCCCAAAACATACTAATGACACCAAAGAACCCCAAAGTCCAACGATCCCTTAAAAATGATTTGTTTAGTATTTCAGGGCCATGTCCATTGAGCTTGAGAAGCTTCATTGTAGGCCTAAGGCCCTTGTTTTCTTTCCTTGACCATTCTATAGGCCTTGAGACACATTTTTGTTGTACAAAAGATAATAATGGCACCAAAGATCCACCATAGAGGCCTAGACCATACTATTGGCACCAAAGATCCCCCATAGAGGCCTATATCATACTAATGGCACAAAAGATTCCATCCAAAGGCACGGGGACTTCACCTTGTTGACCAATATCTTATCATGTTCATTCATAAAGGGGGTTTTCAAATTGTCAAAATTAAAGTCAATATATTGTAGGTATTGTGGGGGGGTTGTGAAGTATGAGGGGTATAAAAAGGGGTATCTAGTAAAAATAGGGGATATCTAGTAAAAATAGGGATTTTATTTATTGGAAATATGTATTGGGAGGGGGATTCAACAAAATGATATTGGGAGGTATTTATTAATATCCAGTGAAATTAGGGATATTCTTTGATATCCCATGAAAGCACATGTTATGTTATAAGTTCACGGAGTGAAGACCCCATGACCAAAGGCTAAATATCCCTTAGAGAGAATCGATGTGGTGGGTGCGGGAAATACCCGATTGTTTTTTCCTCCTCATGGAAAAGTTGTACTCTTGTTTGAATACGATTGCACTAATAGAATTCCCAAATTCTCAATAAGGCAATTTATGTATGAATTTCACAAACTAGTAGAAAGGGATAGGGTTTATAGGGTCCCGAGTGCAAGGGAGTGTTAGGTGTTATAGCTCTCTGATATACATGCAGGGTCCAACAATAGTACTTGGCCCAAACTCCCAGGGCACCAACTAAGGAGGCTCGACCATACCCTTATCCATACTACTGGATTGCCTAGGTACTATAGAGTAATCTTCCCAAGTGTTGTTCTTGGTGCACTATAGTAGCAAGACATTCCATTAGATTATCTAAATTTGGTTTTGGGTAACCTAGGGGACTTTTGAGATACCTGGGGGTACATGGAAGTGAAATTTTGTATATAGGTATTATTTGATGCGGTACTACTCGAAGGGGTACCAACATGAGTTACAAGAGTGTAAAACCAAGTGAAACTGCTTGTATTTCTTGTGTGTATTATTCCCCTACCACATATTTACCCATTGAATAATGGATCACTGTGTTATTTATAGACATCAGAATACGTCTCTAGCCTAAAAAATTATCTAAACATTTTAGCTCAAGAAAGTGCTTCAATACCACTTGTGGTGTTCATTATTATGAAAAGAGAATATTTAGAGTAGAAATAATGGATTATAGCAAGATTTAGAGAAAAAATGACAAATTATAATAGTAATAGGCAATTGTAGGAAAACCAAAATACCACAATTAGCAATTACTTTATTGATGAAAGCAATGTTCACTTGCGTCTTCAAGGGGGAAACCTCCAGTTATGCAAAGCTCCAATTACAATATGCTTCACAAGACATCTCATTACCTTGCTTCTACTTATTTATATAGTTTCTATCTAACCTCTCAGGAACTTTCTAGTGAATGAACTTTCTATTAGGTAGAACTTTCTAGTAAACATTCATACAATTATTGATTTCATATTATATCTAATACATGGGCGTTATTTAATATAAATGACCTCAATACATAGAAACCTATTTATCTACTTAAGGAGGTTAGGGTAGGACCGTAGCACCACTCCATTTCTAGTTTTTTCTTCTTGATGAGTCTCTTCTGTTAGGGTCCTATAATATAGTCATTTGTTCTCTAGTTATCTATTTGAGAGTTGTTCTGATCAGGTCGAGAATGTTTTCATGATAAGGTGCTCATGAGTAATGGTCCAGTGGTATATCCAATGTTTCAAACAAGTATCTAGGTGTATCCAATGTTGTCACATGGTAATTTGTAATTAGGATGCATCCACATGATTTTGTTGAAGGTTTAGAGTGGCATAGTTAGAGATTTCATGAATTTGGCTCACATTCTAAGTGTGGCAGAAAGTTCAATTTTCGGTAGCTAATAATCAAAATCTTATAGTCGTTAGCTTCCGAAAGTTAAAAATTTTGGTAGCTAAATGGATTATTCATACCTATCATTATCTGCCAAAAGTGCTGAATGGCTCAAGCATTTAAAGGGTCTCATCAATCTCATAGCGACGATGGTACATCAATAATCATTTGTGGACATCCTGCCAAAACCATTTTCAGTGATCATTAGTCCGATTTCATAAAGGTTTGTGAATCGTTTATCCCATGATCTATCTAGTGATCATAACCCTAGATCGTGCTCGTCCTATCAAATGGATCCTAGAACAGTCTCGATCATTCTCATTCATTGAACTGGTCGGTTGTCGGTTTGGGGTTGTGTTAAATCCGCCCATAGTCGCCCAAACCCTTTTCATCCTTTGACTCTATCCCAAAACTCAATGTTTTGTCCCTCCTCCATTTGAACCCACCTTCTTGCTTATTACATACCCTAGATCCTCTGTCATCAATCCAGTCTTAAAGAATTTCTAATAGTTCTAATGATGAAGAGCTTAACAGGAGGTGCCCTTCTCAGGAAGGAATTTCAGGATACCTCACACGTTGAGGCACACCCTGAGGCTTTTGAACTATTCAAGGAAGCTAGATGCTACAGGTTTTGTCAGAAGATCCAGGGGTACCATAAGGGAATCATAGAAGCATTTGCCAAAAGCTTTGATGGCTTCAAGTTTCAACTTGGGCTTATGGTGATGCAGATAGATGAGGCCAGTGTTGCAGTAACTACAAAGATGCCCGGTGAAGGATAAAGGTGGTTTAAAAATACCTCAATCAAAGAAGAACGTCAAAATATGAAGTGGCAAAAGGATATCCCCAAGAGTTATTTGGAGGAGAAATGACAAACTTTGCTGAAGATGATCCAAGTTTACATCACTTGTGAGGGGAGATATGGAAGGGCAATTCTCTATCACTTCAGACTACTCCTCCATTTCATAGGTAATCAACCTTCGAATATTCCCTTTTACCTCCTTAAGAGTCTCACCAAAATGGCTTCTAAAGTTCAGGGCAAACTTCAACAAGCTAACATCAGTATTTTTCATCATGGGCTGATCAAATTGATAGTTTTAGAAGAGCTCAACAGAAGGAATAGGTCTTGGGATTTTCTTCTATTTTGGGGAGAATTTGGGCAGGAAGTTCAAGCAAAGAAAGTAGGAACTCCCTCACAGGAATTGACTTCCCCAAAAAACCAGTAAAAGGAAGAGAAGAGCAATGTCTCCTGTGGAAACTGCCACCAAGGTTTCTCCCTCAGAATCAAAGAAGTCAAAGAGGAAATTAGAGTTTGGAAAGGAGGTAGAGGATAAAGGAAAAACTGCATCAACAAATGTCCTAAACCTGCCATATTCTGATTTAGATTCAGAGACCTTAGCTATAGAAATTGAAGCACAACCATCTGCTGTAGAAATGGAAACCCCTGAAGAATCTGGAACACCATCAAAGAAGAAGGTTAGCAAGAAACCGAAAGAAGAAATTGCTGAGTTAAAAGTGCTAGAAAGACATCTGAAAGGAGAAAATGAGACTCTTAAGAAGTCATCTCTAAAAATTGGATCTGCACTAGATCAGTTGGCCATCAAATATGAGACTGCAAAACACAAGAACAAGAAGCTTGTCAAACAGAATGGCAGATTGAAGAACATGAACAAGGTGTTGAGGTTTAAGATTATCCATAGAAAGCTAAAACCCATAGCTCATCTCAGGCTTGACACTCTAGCTGAAGCTGCCCTTGATATGAGATGAGGTGATTATAACAGATGAAGCAAGGTCGAAAGGGAACTCAACCATTTTTTACTAAATTCGAGAGCAGTTACAGGTTTCGCCAGCTAAGAATCATTTCAAAATCCATAATTAGCTGCTGAAAAGCGTTGCCATGAATTCGACAGCTAAACACACTCTGTTTTGACCTCATTAGTTGCCAAAAGTTCTATTATGAACAAAAAGCACCAAATCTCCTCAGATCAAGGAAAATAGATTCCTCAACGATCTCAAAGGCTTCAATAACGATCTTCTGGTTATGAATCATCCTCAACAAGCTGTTGTCAATCTCAGATTGAATCATATTGAGTTTTTAATGAAGATCAAAGTATAAATCTATTTTTGGAATTTTGTTTGATTTTCCCTAGTTTTAGGGTCATAGTCAGCATGCAACTATTTCGATTTTTACCCTTTCAGTGGTAAAAATCCAATATATTGTAATATAATGAGGATATATGGTACAATTTTGGGGATGAGATCAGATCTCTATTTTGATTTTTCATTAATCAGGTATTTGCACAAAATATTTAGAAACAATTAAGGAAGAGATTTGATCCGCTGGTCTGTAGGATCTGAATGTAAGGGGAAAATTATAAAATATAGAATGCCATATGGGATAAGGGCGAGATTTCAAGAGATGGATGGTATCAAAATACCATCACCTATTGTAAAGATGTCTAGCAGGTTGTAAGTGACTCTTTTTGGATGAATACAAACACATTTTTGTTTCCAGATTCTTGTGTCATGATTATGTGGTGAAGTGTTTCTTGATGTAATTTGTAATTCTCTTGTTTTACATATTGTTTTCTTTCTTTATTGTTTATAAGAATATTATGTTTTGGATTTGTCTCAGACACCCCGCTCTGACTTAAAAAAATATTTATGTTTTCTTCTAAAACTTGAGAGTAGAATTCAGATAAGCTATGCTCTGCATTTGAATTAAACCCTAATATATTATTCTTTTCCATATCACAAACTATAAGAATCCATTGACATGAATGCCTTGCCTGGTTACATATGATCTCAGTTATTCATTCATTTGAATATCTTTAACCTATTGACTCCATTTTTCCCAATGGCCCTCTTTTGTTGTCTCAACCAAAAAATCTAAAAACAAACCTTCTATCCTCATAACTAGCCTAATATCTCATTCAAATAAAGTTAAATCATACAGAGAGATCCCTCTCTGAGTCTTGGAGGGCTAGATCCTTGACTCCAAGTGGTTTTGTGGTTACCTCTGTCAATTTATCCCTCAACCTGAGAAATTACGGAGTGCTAACATCTTCTATTTGCATTACTGACTATTTTTACATTTAAGAGTAAAAATAGGGAAAGTTGTTGGGATGTGATGAATAATCTATATTTTCATTTTGAGTAAGAAATTATTAGTGCATGACACACATTGGTGGTGTGAATTATTGATGCATGGAGAGATACATGGGTGGTGGTGCTCATTGGGCTATTCCTAACTAGGTAACAATACCAAGGCACCCTATGGAGGCTTTGAAAACCTCCCTGCTTTAGGCCTCAAGGTGACTCTCGGGTTAGAGAGGGTAGCCCTTGAATATATTCTCTACTAGTTTCCCACTGTCACTTTGACAATAGCTTTAAACTCTAAACTCTAAGGCTATATTTTAATGGTTGAAAATTAAATAAAAATGAGGGAAGGATGCAAACAAAACTAAAGAAACCACATTCAACTCTTCAGACCAAGACCTTTCTATTGGGCACTATTACCTCAAATTACAAAAACATAAGTTTGATCAAATGGAATATTCATAGGACGTAAAGAAAGATATTTACTCTTCAAAGCAACAATGAGAATGATAGTCACTGTTATTCAAAGATTGACACAAATATCACAAACACCTAAGAGGTATGGAGATGTTTAAGCATTCATTGATGTGTCA
>SNQJ01S0072048.1:0-11573 GCA_010110895.2 Picea sitchensis | reverse complement strand
ATATGGTACTACTCAAAGGGGTACCAATATGAGTTACAAGAGTGTAAAACCAAGTGAAATTGATTGTGTTTCTTGTGTGTATTCTTCCCCTACCACATATTTACCCATTTAACAATGGATCACTGTGTTATTTATAGACATCATAATACATCTCTAGCCTAAAAAATTCTCTAAAACTTTTAGCTCAAGAAAGTGCTCCAATACCACTTATGGTGTTTATTAGAAAAATATAATATTTATAGTATAAATAATGGATTATAGCAAGATTTAGAGAAAAAATGACAAATTATAATAGTAATAGGCAATTGTAGGAAAACCAAAATACGATAATTAGCAATTCCTTTATTGATGAAAACAATGTTCACTTACCTTTTCAAGGGGAAAACCTTCAGTTGAGCAAGGCTCCATTTACAATATGCTTCACAAGACATCTCATTACCTTGAGTCTACTTCTTTATATAGTTTCTATCTAACCTCCTAGGAACTTTCTAGTGAATGAACTTTCTAGTAGGAAGAACTTTCTAGTAAAGCTTCTTACAATTATTGATTTCATATTATATCTAATACATGGGAACTATTTAATATAAATGGCCTCAATATATAGAAACATATCTGTCTACTTAAGGAGGTTAGGGTAGGACCGTCGCACCACTCCATTTCTAGTTTTGTCTTGTTGATGAGTCTCTTCTATTTGCATTACCGACTAATTGCATGCATCTTTATTAGAGGATGTATAAGAAGGCTCATGGTGATTATTTTGCTTCAATCTTTACTTTTCCAATGCTCATTAATGCGGGGTACCTATTATCTCCATCTCAAATGATTTTCTACAAAATCAATACCTTAAAACACTTCAATTTCAATTATATATGAGGTTAAATCGATGTCTTATAACACCTCAATTCCAATTATATCTAAGGTTAAATAGTGAATGCTCATTTCCTAAGTTCTTGCAATGGAAATTATAAAGAGATTAAAAAATATTCATCAAAAAAATGAGTAAAGGAAAATATTTGAATGGTAATTGTTAAAACATTGGTTACCTTTAAGATGTTGAAATATAATCCTGAGCGGATTCAACCCTTGGTATGCACGAATACCATGTTGATCTTTTACCACTCTACTCAACACTTGATAGTTAGCTCAAAATAAAATCACTTAATCTACTCAAGTCTCAATTGAGTAATCAACTAAAAATGCAACGAAAGCATAAACAAGGAAACAAAATCAAGCACATAAGAACACCAAGATTTTTGGGTAAACCCATGGAAAAAACCCGGAGGGAAAAACAGTCCAATGATGCTTTTATCAAGGTCAAATAATGGCTCTTGTAATAGGGATAATGGCCCACCGAGATAATTATACATTGTAGACAAACCTAGAAAATCATGTGCTACTATATGACATGTTCTGACACGTTTCCCGAGAAATCCGTGACTTTCCCTTATGTGACCCGCGGACATCCACGAATTTCCCTTCTGTGACCCGTGGATATCCGCGACTGTCTAAATTGTGACCTACAAAAATGTATGGAAAGCCCGTATGGAAAGATCTGTATGACTCTACTCTTCCCTGTGGTTTCTTTCCTCTGAAACCCACCTATGGCTGATTTTTCTCTCTCTTCTTGATATGTATGACATATAGATGAAATACCTTCTCCACCTATCGAGATATTGAATCACTATCCTTTGTGATCCAACCCTCTCATCAATACTTGGATGAACTCTCTTCGCCCAACCAGTAAGATCTCCTCACTCTAGTGTAAAAAAAAGTCCTTCTTTGCTCCTACACTTCTCACACTAGAAAAAGTCCTTCTTTTCTCCTACACTCCTCACACTAGCAAAGACCCTTCTTTTCTATCCTCAACCTTGGTCTCTCACCAAGTCTTTTGACCTCGAACTCTCATCAAAAGTGTTTTGTCCTTTACCCCAACCTTTCTTTTATAATCATGAGTTACCATCTATTTATAATCTCCAAAGTGATCTATGGTTGAGATTACTTTTCACACCCACTTAAGATTTAGATTACATGTTGCATGCTATGCATGTTCCTTAAATAACTCAATTCACTAATAAATATAATTTTACTTTAATTAATTCATTTTAACTAAAGTAAACTCAAGACTAGAATATTTTTGACAACTTCCACATGCAAAACACATGCCAATGTGGAAGTACCTCTCTGATGCTACCACAAACATCAACATAATAGAAATTAAGGATGGAAACATATAAATAATGGAAAAGGTTGAGCATAAAACGATAAATAAATAAGTAAACTACCTATTTATATTGTTCGTTAGTGAATAAAATGACAATAACATGTAAGTAGTTATATGGTTATGCATGATCTTATGTTTTGGTCAACTATCATATAGGTTGAATGGGATAAGGGATAGCGAGAGAAGTGTGATACTAAAGTGATGTAGATGTTATGGACATCAAAAGAGAAATGGTATGCTATGAAGCATTATTTTTTCATTTAGTTATTGGTTTAGTAAATTTCTATGATATGTGGTTTAGTGCAGGTTCAATACATTGTTATGATTTTATTTAGAATTTGATTGCATTTAGTAGGACTTGGATTTCCTAAACTACCAAAAATTAATTTAATTTATGTGTTTTGATAACATGTCAGGTTTATTATTGTGGGCAGGTGTGGGGAATATTTTATTGTATTTTGACCTTCCTAGGACTCTTTGGGAGAGGCTAGGAAGGAGGTGGGGAAGAAAATGCATAAAGGGGGACTTTTGAGAAGGAAAGGGGGTTGCATAATTTGGGGGAAGAGGATGAAAAAAAAGAAAAAAAAAAGGATTTTTCTTCTAAGTACCTTGAGGTTTGTGAGTTAGAGATCTGAATACCTTAGGCTTGGTGATTGGGATATTTGGATGTGTTGTGGTCGTTAGAGATATGGGCATAGAGGGCTAGGAAACCCATGTTTCCTAGAGCTAGTAGCTAGACAAGCTACTAGTTGGCTGGGAGGAATAATCCCAGTTTAGGAAATAATTGACCAATTCTACAAGTCTAGACTGCTATAAGGATGGGCTACTATGAGGCTAGATTGATATATTTCTTAGGAAGTATTTGACTAATTATTAACTATTTAGAATAATTGAGTTGTTTTAATTTACTCTTGAATATGTTCTTCAATTGTATGAGTTGCAGATGCCATTTTGGATTACATTATGTTATTAGGAATTCAAACAATTTTTTTTGCACAGTAAAAATATTTTCACATACAAAATTTTTATTTAACTAAACAAAATTTAATACATAGGTTAGTTGATCAGTTAATAACACTAAAATGTTAGAAGCTGAGTTACACATAGTATCGAAGCCCTAGTTAGAAAACTAGAGCCTTAAGGGCCACACTCATGCTTTAAATTTTACATCAAGGAATTCAAAATATATATTTACATATACACATAAATTGATTGAAATAAAACCCTTTTTCTTAAGGGAAGTTGATTATGCTGCCTGAAATTTAAAAAAAAAATATAAATACAGAAAGAGAATTAAATTTCATGCTTAAGACAAAAGAAAAGGGAATTAACCCTCTAAGTTTGAACTAGATCCCTGTATCCTCCATGGGTTGGAGTGTTGAAAAATTTTGCTCATTTTACAAGCCCATACCTACAAAAAACAATCCTATGACAAACAACTTGAACGCCATTTTCATGAAGAAAATCCATGTTACCTTAAAAAAAAGGACAGACAAAAAGTAGGATTTAAAGAGGAAAATAACATTATGGATATATTTATAAAGAAAGAAAAAGGAAAAACCTCTCTCGACACCAAACCCAAGGACTATATCATTCCCCTCTCATTGCCAAACCCATAAATAATCCATTAAAGTGAATTCCAATCTCATTCCCATGCATTACATGCCCATCCAACTACAACCTTGATCCCCCAAAAATGGTAGGTTACCCCTCGATACTAGAATAACCAACAAACTAGATCAAAGAGAATAATGAAATGACTGAAACACAAATGGATCTTGACAATAAAGTCTCAGTGTTGTTCCTAGCTAGGGAATAGTGTCAAGACACCATATGGAGGAAAAAACTTCCCCTTTATAGGCTTATTAAAATAATCCAATATCTAGAGGGGTAACCCTCAAGTATGGATGTTGTTTTAATTAATATTTTCTTCAATAAAATTAAAGAAAATGGACCTTGTTAAAATTCAAACTTATAAAAAAAAATCGATAAAAGATTTGAAAGTTTATGCAATAAATATTATGGATCTTTAATAGTTACTTTGTTTCACTAAACCATATTCCCACTCAATTAGATTTAAAAAAATAAAATTAAAGAAAAAAAATAAAATTAAAATAAGATGAAAAGTAACACAATCTTCTTCAAAATAATATTGCTAGACAAATATTGTTTTCAAGAAACCATTCTTCAACTATATTAACATAAACACTCATCAATCCTTGCATTGAAGAACACATTAACATACATATAACATGTTTCATATTTTAAACTTTTACTAAAAACTTCCATACATATTTTGAACCATCTTTATTTTCAACATAATTCAGTAATAAATACTATGAACCAATACGAATAAAAGATGTTACTAGCTTAACATTTAACATTATCAACCATTATTGCAAGAATAATCATGTGAAAGCTTTGTATGCTATTGTTGTTATATTAAAATTTTGATAAATATAAAAATAAGTTTTGAGACGACTAAGAATAAGAAATACAACAGAAATTTACAAAAATACTAATTGAACAGAGAATGAATCCTTGAAAAATCAGAAGGACCATAAAACCCATAAAACTTTAAGCAATTTTCTCCTTTGAATGACCAAAATAGTTGACAGAATCAAGTTGTTGAACTTTAGTCCAATAATTAATGTTATCTTATTTATTTTATTTGCTTTTATCTTATTTCACCTCAATATTTTTTTTTGTTTGAATATGGTTTCCAAAAACAATAGAAGGTGGAACTTAAAGTGTAAGAAATTTGAAATCAATTGAAAGTTTATCCAATATTAGTTTTCCTTTAAAACGGCCAATAACATTTTTAAATTTCCCAATATTGTTTTTATGTTTAATTAAGAAATCATTGTACAATTCAACATTGAAAAACCAATTTTTAGATGACCATGGGAGAGGTAGTCCCAATTCAATTGCTATTTTAAACTCATTCATGAAAGCTTGAGCAAATTGAGTTTAAAATAACAAAGTTTAAACTTGCTATTTTAAACTCATTCAATCACATTGCACTTATTCTAAGCTTCCATTATCATAATTATTTTTGTATGAACCTCACTTTCTAACATGATAGCAAAAGTTGAATCTTCGACACCCATAATATCAACACAACTTGAGTTTTTCCATTCAGAAACTTGATCACTTTTTCTACTATTTGAGCTTTATCTCCTAAATTTGATCAAGCTTTGGTAGTTTCAATTTGTACTTTGTGAGCTAGAATATTAGTTTCTTCTAATGTATCAAAATGATTTTTAATTTTTTCTATCATTAATATTATTTGATCCCAAATCACATTCTTTGCTTTAATTTCTAATGTATCAAAATGATTTTTAATTTTTTCTATCATTAATATTATTTGATCCCAAATCACATTCTTTGCTTTAATTAAGTATTTTTTTCCCAAAAATCTTCTTTCAACTTCTTCCAATGACTTCAATAATTCCCCAATTTTTTGATTACCCTAAGTAATGCCTATGTCCTTGTCAACTAGGAGTTTATTACAATCATCAATTATCATATTTAGTTTTTCCAATTGTTCTTGCAAATCTATAATCTCTACAATATTCCACTATATATTTGCTCCAACGGTTCTTAATTCCTTTGAAACTATAGATAATTGATTCTTCAAACTTGCTATTTGTCCTCTTTTCGACCCTTCCTTTATAATCTTAATGTCAGGAATAAATGCCTTCAAAGCCAAATTGGAAGCATTGTTGCTTCTTTTTCTTCATTTATCTTTTCAATTGGGTGACCCAATCTAGCATTCTGTTGTGTTAACCTGGTCACATCTTCAATTAACTACTCTTTTTATTTTTGTTCTTCAACCAACCTTTTAGTTTGAACATGTTTTGATGCTAGTAATTTTAGTTTGGATTTTAAGACTTGGATTTCCTTATCTATTTCTTTGACTAAAGACTTGACTCCATTTTTATCATTAGGATCTTCTCCACGAGTAATTGTTCATTGTTCTAGATAATTAATATTTACAAGTCTATCCTTATTCACAACCTTTTCTTTCTAATTTAGTCACCATTGTTGTCAGTTTCTTGACATTTTCTATTGCTTGCATTAAATATATKGATACTATTTTTCAAATTTGTTTATTCCATTCRATATTATCTCCTACCAACATCTTATCTRGATCAAACTTCACATTGGTAGTCTCATATTCACGGGAATTAATGTATTTTTCATTTTTATTGACCTTTGGCTACATAATATCCATGTCAAATGTTCCWTGGTCAYAATATAGTGAAGTTAGAAGTCTAGGAGGTGTTAATMCATCATGACATGTCTAAGAAAATAGTCTCTCTTTTGATTGTTTAGACCGTTTCTTACTTAAAACCATTTCTATGAAAACATCACTGCCATTTTTAGTTACTGAAATCTCCTTAGAACTTTAGACCTCCTATGCCAACCTAATTAAAGAATTTGATTAGGTTTACTAGTTTCTAGATTTTGAATAATTGAAATAATAGACTTCTTAGGAATCAATTTACTAGCATCTTTTCTCTTCTCTTTTTGTTTCCCAACAACTTGTTTATTTGATTCTTCTCCTGATTCAGAACTTGAATCTATCATCCCATTATTTTTGGTAACGGTTCCTTTTCATCTTCCTCCAATGGATCTTCAACTTTTGAAACTTTCCTTTGTAGCTCTAACATTTTTGGAGTCTCCATGAGACAATTAATTTCTTTCGTTGTTGTTCCACTGACTAGATTCATTTCCATTGTTGCAATCAAAATACCTAATTCACTTATTACATGTGATGGTTGGTCATCTTCATTTGGAATAATCTGAGTTGATATTTTATTCTAGCTAGTTGATTATTTCTTAACACTTTGTTTTTTACTTGATAAAAATTTCCATGCTTGTAGAACCCCCTGCAGTTTTGACCAACTGTCTTTGTTTGACAATATCTCCATCTTTGAATTTGCATGATGAAGATATGAAGAAAAGATAATGAAATTTCTTATGTTAGAAATGACATTATGTGGATCATAATTCCACACTTTTCCTTCCATAAAACTAAAATATTTCATATTTTCCCCACCACACCGAGTGCACATTTGATTTTGACTATAAAAGAGAAAACTTCAACAAGTAATAAAAAAATGATCTTTTGATTTGTTGAACCAAAATGAATGAAATGGGTTTAACTCTATCTAATATAATCAATAGAAAAAATTCTAGGATTCGAGAAGACTGGAAGTAGATATGGTTTGAGTTTTGAGCCATAAATATTGATAGTTTTACATTCCTCAAACAAATACCAATCTCTTTCTCTACAATCTGGACTCAAATAGAGAAGTTATTTGCACTTTGAAAATAATTTTGGTGGACATTCATTATGCACTATTGTATACATAGTATACATGAATTGATCTACAAAGGTTTTGAAACCATTTTCTTGACCTTGATCTTGAACAAATTTTGTCCATTCTAAAACCAAAAGAAGCTTACCGTGTTGATCAATTCTATTCAACTCTAAATGCTCAAAATGAGTAGATTGATAATAAATCATGAGGTA
This sequence comes from Picea sitchensis, assembly GCA_010110895.2. NCBI lineage: Eukaryota > Viridiplantae > Streptophyta > Pinopsida > Pinales > Pinaceae > Picea > Picea sitchensis. The sequence goes on along the minus strand of SNQJ01S0072048.1, from coordinate 3,810 downwards.
TATAAAGTAGAATTTATACCTAAATAATTTTAAATATGGAAAATAAACACACTACTAATGTATAACATCAGAGAAATATTTGGCATAATTGAACCTTTATGACCGTGTTATTCATAAAATAAGCCCTAACATTGTGTCATCAATGATACAGTCATTGTCGTATCCCATTATAAAATGAGACATTGCAATTATCTCTTTGGATATAGTTGAGAAAATTTATGATGAAAGAGATAGGGTTGACTCAGGGATGTTTGATTTTTTTCGTAATAGTTTCAGTAGTAAAGACTACTTTTTCTCAATTGACAAGGAATTAAACTATACACTTAAAATTTCTTCATAGAGAATTGGTTGATTATCAGGTAGAAATAACATTTTAGATACAAAATTTGCAGTAATAGGGAAAACCACTCTAGATCCATCTTGAGACTTGACCACTCTTTGACTTGGGTCATAGATACTTGAAGACAAAAAAAAATGAGAGAAATGGTAAGTTGTCGGGACAATTACCTACACGAGATCACATCCCCAAGCTGGTAAAGTATCAAGGGTATATTTCAACCGTCGATGAGATGATTGGTGAATTTCACAAGCATTCCTTACAATGCGATTAGGTTCAAGAATATCCCCATATCTATCAATTAAATGATTAGAATTAGAGTTATGAGAAATGGGTTCTACAAAACTAAAATAATGTCACCTTGGGGCCATGGTTTCTTTCAACTCAAATATATGGTTCTCCTATTATTTACAAAGTGACGGATGAATAATAGACTAAGGAAAGGAAGGTGATAGTACCTATTTTTCCCGAAATTCTAAAATGTTGTCTGTCAGTCTGGTTTTCCCATAAACTCGAACTATAACACAATCCTTTTTACAAGTTAGTTTTCATCTTTTGTTTATGCAAAAAAAAATTGAAACAAAACGACCACCTTTCTTTAAAACTTGCATGGGTTACATATTAGAAATGACTTATAATAACCTAACACTTGTTAATTTCTTATTTGATTTCAATCTGGTTGGTATAAAGATCATTAATCCTTAATCTATCACATTTATTGTTAAGTAATTTGATACAAATAAGATAAGTGGTTTGTAGAGGCTATGATGGTGGCTTTACAACTATGCCTTTTGGCTCTACAATTAACAAGAAATTTTCATGTGTATTTAAGTGATTTCTAGTTCACAGAGGCAAAGGACAATTTCAAAATTCTATATGTTTGTGCTTCGTAATTAACCTGAACCATTGATCTTTTCTTTATGCACATCAAACGATCTAGCACCTAATTACTTTGATATAACCCATAATTCTATGAATTTTAATCCCACACACGATTTATTTAAAATTTCTTCAATACATGCCAAATAATAATTGGTTAGAAAAGATCTTCTAAACATAATTAATATTTTCCTTCATTTCATTCATTCATGACTCTCTTCAACATTGATTTTCAATTGAATTTAGACATTGTTCACAATAATAAGGTCTTCATTTACAATAAATATCGTTAAGAAATAGTCATTAATTGATCTTAAATTTATCAAGGTTACAACATCTAGCTCCACATTGGGATGATGCTTCCTCGTGAAGTTTCAAGAACTGAAAATTGATTCCTAGTTCGTTGGGAAAATGGAGTCATTAATGAGATTATTTGGCATGTGTGAAGTAATTACCACATGTGTGTAATTATCCATAAATCCATCATTCAATATTGCATCAATCTTCCAAAGGTCATGATAATCGTGAACTAATAAATGAACATTGCATTCCTAAAAGTACTAATATGATTAGGATTCCCTTTCATTATAGTTTCCAATAGGCTAGTATTGCTCCTTGAGGGAATCAACAAAATTTGCCCAAGTGGGTCTTGGCCCCAAAATTGGAGACCCGTCTTTGATCATACAATATGTATCCCAACAATATTTGACACGGGGAAGGGATTTAAGGAGTGTGAAGGTGATTCTTTCACTATTCGAAAATTTTTGGACAGAGAATATAACCCTCTAGCAGACTTAACCATTTTTCCAAATCTTTAGTGTCTATTTGGCCTTAAAATAAAGGAATATCAAAGTTAAATTGTAACTTAAAGAGAATCGCACCTCTGAAGTGATTTCTGGCTGAAGGTGCCTCCATTTTGTTGGAAATCAATGAAGGATCTAGGAAAATATATCCATGCTCTCGTGCCTCTGTCATGCAAGGGATTCCTCGAGAAATAGTTTGATAGGATCTCTTGTTCTATCTTCTCTCTTTTCTTCTATCGTGGGAGGTTTCTTGGTCCAACGGGAGTGTTCTTCCCCAAGCTCAACCAGTTCAAGGCCCAATTCTCGATATCCTAACCTCGTCGGGGACATGCACAAATAAATAACAAACATAAAATTGCTTTGACACCACTGATCTAGATTATATTGAGAAAAACATGAAGGAAGAGATATAATAAGGAAACACATAGAGATATTGCAAGAAACACAGTAATACAATTAAACTCATATTCTATTAATCATTGTTTAGAATACAAAAGATAGTAAAATGTAAAGCACACAAGCTAGCTAGAATGGTGGTAGCTTATCTCTAAAGAGAGAGATGTGTCGTCTATGCTCATTTGAAATAAGATGATTACAAAGAGGAAAACAATTCCTTTTAACTTACACCATCAATTATAAAACCCTAAACATCCAAAACTCCAACCCTAGAAGATGAAACACCAAAAGGTTTGTGGGCCCTGATGTGGTTAGTTGATACGTCAACTTCTCGAGGCACAACTTTTTCATATGATCTCCATTTGGGGCACTCGGTATCCTATTGAAAAGGTATAGATGAGAATTACACATTTCAAATAACCCAACATTAGGCTTTGGATACATGTTGGGTGATTTCACACTAAAAACATGTCATTCAAGGCCTCAAAATGGACTCAAAAGTTTGGGACTCGAAAAAATGTAGAAAAAATGGCAAGATGTGGAACCATTCTAAATTAGTGGAATAGGTGGGTGGACACCAGTATCCACTTGGATCAATGGTGGTTCAGGGATTTGGCCATTAAGCTTGAGAAGCTTCATTTTGGGACTAAGACCCTTGTTTTCCTCCCCCGCCATGGTATAGGCCTTGAGACCCATTAATGTTGTACAAACAATACTAATGGCACTAAAGATCACCCATAGAGGCCTATACCATATTAATTTTGTTATCTCTCCAAGAAACTCTCCTAGGCTGTAAGTCGGAGATGCTTGGTAACTTGCTCTTTTTGGAAATATTTTCTTTAATAGTTGAAATGGTTTATGGATCAAGATGAATATCTACGTACCGGACTGTGTATTCAAGACTGTTTAGGAATATAAAATCTCACAAGGCTTTCTAGTAATGCAGTCAGACAAAGTTTGATTGAATGTAGGAGGAAAAAGGTTATTGAACCAGATTATACTTCATACCAACAAGTACAATGGATTTAACAACCAAAGAAATAACTTATGATCATCAACTAAATCAATCAGCAAATGAGATGACAGTCACATGCAGACTGAATGAGCATCAACAAAGAACCTCACTCATAAGATATCAGAGATAAGAAGAGAAGATCTGACAAACACCACTGAAAGAAGCTTGTGATTTTCTGTATAATAAGAATAAGTCTCTGATTACAGTAACAACATAGTATCACTCAAAATCGAACCCTTGTTTGATATCAAAACAGGCATTTTATAGCCTTTACAAACAGTTGAACAGATCCTAAAAACATGGATCTGTCATTAAATGAAAACAGTTCTATTCTATTTAAACAACTCTAACATTAAAGTCTTCAACAACTAAACTAAGAG
>SNQJ01S0072047.1:43609-56972 GCA_010110895.2 Picea sitchensis | reverse complement strand
CTTCATCTCATTATTCCATAATTAAGTATGGGTTCTCTTACTCCACAAAGCGTCTTCCCGTGAGGGCTTTCACCATAAGGGGACCACTTTGGAGTTCATCCATATTTACTTCTTATAAACCATTAAAAACAATAATGAGTCATATTTTCATCAAACACTATTGGGTCCATTACCCAAAACTTTGTGCTACGGGTCTTTCTTCAAGGGTTGACATCAATGACAACCGACCTTAATCAACAAGAACACCATATATATGTGTCAACTTTTTGTATATATGTTACAAGAGACTACAATCTCGAGGGTTTATCAACACCAATTGAAATTAGCACCAACTCAAAGAGAGCACCAAATCTCAATGCAAGAACTAGCCTGCAGATCTCAGCACTAACTGAGAAGAGGAATCCAACCCTCAAGTACAAGACCCATCTTGTAGACATAATATAATATGTCAATATGTACATGACCTGTTTATTTTGCAGCTTGTGTATATACACGACCAGCCTATATTGAATCATGTGTATGTATGCGTCCTTCCCTCTGTTAGCATGCTGTTGATGGGGCTTAAATCCCTTGACTCAACAGTAGGAACCAAACCTACCACCGAGGCATAATTTGACTCTGCAACGTTTAAGATGGAATGGTTCTCTAGATCTTATGATCTGACCAATTTATCGATGGGATTTGTGTTTTCTTGTGAAGGTTCTTCCTTCAGTTAGGATTATTCTTTTCTGTATTTTCTCTTGGGTGGGGCTGGTATGAGAGATGCAAGTCAACATAAACCAACTTGATTAGTAATATGATTGAGTTTTAACTACTGGGAAGAGGTTGAGCTTGGGATAACCCGCTGCTCAAACATGTAGACAGTAATTCTATGCCAAAGGGCCTAGTACTAATACGTTAACCAAATAAGCATCTAATTACTATCTGAGAAACTAACTATCAGAAAGAAAGCACATATGTAATAATATAATGGCAAGTAAAATAATTCATCTACCATAACCATGAATGACATAATAACACAACGATTTATCTCCATCATGAAAGCAAAGAAAATCAAGACATTGCACCAGATAACTTGACAACATAATTAATTGCTCTTACTCATTACTGCATCATTCATGAAGCATGATAGGAAGTAGATCTTCTCCAAGTCCAATCACACTGCATCTGATGGAAATAGTTTTTCTCTGGTCTAGAAGGACTTCCAAATTCATAGCAGTCTAAAAATAATTCTCCATAGCCAAAAAGAAAGAGTTCTTACAACAACCATCCACCTTCACTAATTGGTCGATGTCCTTATTTATAATATAAAATTCAACCGAAATTAATGACTAAGTACAGTTTGAACCAAACAAAAATCTCCACGTGGCGTGATCATCCAATAGTTTCTTTAACAGTCCACCCGAGATGTTTCTTGAGAAGGATGACTTCTTTCGTATTCAGACCAACTGATAAACATATCTTCACAGGTTTGAGCCCATGGGAATATATGCTGTTCGATTGGGGCTGCATATACTCCTCTGATATCTACTTCCTGCGCTTGGTACTTTACCAAACTGGCGTTCAACTATTGCGGCATGGTTCGAGCTCTGATCAGGTGTTCCGCGAATTGTCTCACTTGCCCTGGCCTTGCATCGGTTATCTTTATGGGTTCTTCGACCCATAGAAATTCTTGTTCGGTATGCGTCTCAAACATGCCGCTCAAGTTGATAAATTCATCGAGGTTGCCGAAATCGGGGAGCCCAAAATCCTTCATTGCTCCAACGATTCATCTTTGATGTTTCTCTAGAGTTCTTCGATGAGGCCACATGACAAGCTCTGTTCGGTAGTTGGGAGGAATTTGCCTACAATCAAGGTAGAGATAATTTAGCGATTAAGCAACCTATGATAAGACATAAACAAACCGAAAAGATTAATGCGTACCTATGTAGCTCGCTAGTCTCAGTCGTTTAATACTTACATGATTTTAGATGCTCCTTTGAATGACCCGTGATGACCTAGCCAAAGCCATATCTCCTCTTTGGTTTAAATGAATTATGTCAGCGTGCCATAGGGTGGAAAATCAAGTACAACAAACATGAGCATATAAACCATCGTAGTAATCACTTGACCTTTGGGGTCAAAAGGAGACATCAGAGACAAGTGTGCACGTGTATGATCCCAAAAGGTCGAATACCGTAAAGAGAAAGTCGTTAAATGCCTCCAGAGTCCATATCATCAAGCGTGTCAAACATCATTCATCAATAATGGAGGTTTGGAAGTTTAAAAAAAAATATTGGAAGGATTGTACCACATGTTCCCTGCAACTCTGATCGACAACATTTACATGTTCCGGATTGCATCCGTCGAGTAGTTGTGGCGCGTCGAGTCTTAAAAACATCATGTTGCGAGGCGCGAGTGTTTTATTGGCACACTCTGTTTCACTTCTTCGTTTGTCTATAAATTCTAGGAGTTCTGTGGGGAATTTTATGCCTATGCCGAACTTAAATCCTCTGGAATTCTGGTCTGGCGAGTTTATCTTGGCGAAGTCCCACGTAATAGTCCTTTATCACCTACAGATGCCCGAGTCCCTACGCTGTTGCATTATGGCATCCCCTTCAAACACGGGATAGGGTCTGCGAGGCAGCCAGAGTGACAGGCCCGAGCCCTAGCGTGCCTGAGACTCTTTCTTATTAGCTTCCCATGTCCTTGAAACTCCAACAAGAGGTACATGCTCTTGCTTGGAGATGGTGTCGACATTCCCAGTGAAGATTGGGGTGGAAAAATGTATGTATGAGAGAGGTATGCTGGGAAACGTGCTTTCTCAGGAGTGGAAACCACGGAGAAGAGGAAGGCCTAGGAAAGATACGGGAAAAGGAAAGGAGGACCGCCTCCCGATCAAGATGAGTGTACGTCCATCTCCTGAGGGGTTTGCGATGCTTACCAACTGGCCGGAGCTGGTTGGGACTACCAGTAGAGGAAGCGGGAGATGAAAGAAAAGGGAAAAAGCACCGGGTCTTCTCGTCGAGAGTCCCACTCAACAGTTAGAGCGGGCCCAACTTGCAATAGCTAAAATCTACAAAGAGAATAGAGAGTTACATAGTCAATTGGCGATGAAGAACCGAGAGGTATTAATGTCGCAGGGTCGCGAAGGTAGCACAATTTGGCTCCAGAGGTGGTATCGAGAAGTGCAAGATACAATTGTGCAATTATGTGAGGCGCAAAGGATGACAATAGAAGAGGAATGAGAGACATTACAAGGTGCGAAGGATAGTCTGAGAGAGAACCGACACACATGAGATACATAGTTGGCGGGTCCTTTCCTTACATCCTCGGAAGTGCCGCTTGACAATTTTTCCTCTCTTTTGTAAGGGTTTTGCATTCTTACTACGACCGGGCTGGTTATCCGGGTCGTCGGGGTTGTCTACTTGTATGTAAACCAAGAATGGCGGGAGTTTTGATTGTATGAATAATTTGAAAGTGTTTTGAATGTATCATGCTCCTTTCAGATGTGAATTAAACATGTCTTCTTATTTAAATTTCTTCATGCTCATCATGGGATTTTATAATTGTTATCATTGCATTTGTAAATTCATTGATGTATTCTCTATTAAAACTTTCGATATCAGTTGATGTTAATGTGGCGTTATTAACCGAGGGTCATTAAAATATCTAAACATAAAGAGAGCACCCGACTAGTGGGTAGGAAATGCACTTGGGGACCTCTTACGCGTCGAAAGCACATAACGGGTTAGGTACAATGGATGTCGATGCTTGGATGGTGTTGGGAAAAGTAAAATTAATGCATGGCTTTCTTTGCAGGTTAACATGTTGTAACTTTTTCGATGCCAAAATTGTATTGGGGGTCGGCAATGTCACTTTCCATCTATGTGGAGCCTACTTGTTAACTTTATCTGCCGAAGCCGAATGGATCGGTCTTTGGTAAGATCCTTCCCGAGGCTTATTCGTAGAAAATAAAGGTTGTCATCGGTAGATGTCGATGGAGATCGGTGTGTGAATATTTCGAATTCTAAAGTGATTTCCTTCACCTTTTACCTATGCCGATGCTGAACTTCCTAAGCGAGTCACAAAAACCTTTTAGATCACAGATTCCTTGAGTAGTTGTTAAGTTTCTTTTACAGTTAAGAAGGTTCTTTCTTGTACGTTCAAGCAAACTTTAATCGATTCAAACATGAAACACAAAAGGTAGGCGAATGTATCAGTTTCATAACTGAAGTGAAAACAGACAATGCAAAAGATCGAGTGGTACCCAAAAAGAAAATGGTCATAGATTTTTAGGGTGTGTTGAGTGCTCAACAAATGGCGATTCATTGGGCGAATGAAAAATCTTTTCTTCTACTTCGTTTCCCTTGAGGTATTACCGAACCACAAAGTAGATATCTATGGTACTTCTTTTATCCGTATTAACTGATTTTATTATTATATATATACATTTTTTTTTTATTGAAAGTATTGTTTTAGGGCTTGGCTATTCACTAGGAGGGCATTAGGTTCCCCCCTCAGATTCTGCAGTTGGTAAGTGCCTGCCCTAATCTTCTCAGCCACCTAGAAAGGTCCAGGCCACAGGTTCTGAAATTTAGAATGTTTCCCCTTTGGTTCATTCGCTTTGTCCCATTTCAGGACCAAGTCTCCTACTTCAAAATTCTTCTCTTTAGCTTTATGCTTATCGAACCATCTTTTCACTATTTGTTGGTGAGCTAAGAATTTTGACTTAGCCTTTTCTCTCTCTTCTTCCAACATGAGTAGAGTGTTGATCCTTTGTTTCATGGTCGACGATGGTTCCTCGTTGGAATCTTGGGCCAATTGAAGAGATGGTAGATAGAGCCCGTTTGGGAGGATGGATTCTTGTGCGTAGACCAGAAAGTATGGGGAATTCCCTATATCTTCTTTGGGTGTAACCCTATCGGCCCATAGGTCATTATGAAGTTGGTTATGCCAATTTCTTTGGTTATTTGTAACCATCTTCTTTAGTATCCTTACCAGGTTCTTATTAGTTGATTCCACCACACCATTTCCCTGAGGGTAGTAATTCACAGAGTACTTGATTATGATTCCTTTGTCTAGAGAAAAATATGTTAATAGGGTAGAAGAGAAGTAAGTTGCATTATCAAAGACCAGAACATAGGGGACACCAAACCTTGTGATCAACTGTTTTTCTATAAATTGGATTACTACCTTCTCGTTCACACGAGTCAGAAGAATGACCTCTTCCCATTTTGTGAAATAGTCGGTGGCAGTAAGAATGTACTTGTGGAGTTTTGTAGAGCTAGGTATAATTTATCCTATGATATCCAACCCCCACTACTCAAAAGGCCTAGAGACAGTCACAGACTGAAGTGGTACTATTGCCCTTTTCTCCTTTCCAGTGCTTATTTGACAAGTCTTATAGTTCCTAGCGTAAGTATGAGCATCTTTGAACAAGGTGGGCTAGTAATAACAGACTCTCAGAATCTTATGAGCGATGGCGTTTCCTGCAAAATGTCCTCCGGCGGGGCCATCATGGAGTCCTTTTAGCACTTTGTCAACATCTTCTCATTTAAGACATATCAATAGTACCCCATCATAGTTGATCCGGAAGAGCACTGAATTTATAAGGCTATACTGTGCAAATTTTAACCTCATGGCTCTCCTTTCCCTAGGGTTGAGGTTCTTGGGACAAGTCCCATGGTGTAGAAGATAAGTTAAATCCTTGTACTAGGAGCCTTGTCCTGGGGAGATGTATGCTACTTCACCACACCATAGTGCTATTTTGTTTTCCCACCTAGAATCTTCAATTGCTTGATCTTGGGCTTTGACTACGAGCTTGAACAAACCTTGCCCCTTTACCAGTTTGGCAGGTTTTATATCTAAGTCAAATTCACGGACTACTTCCATTCAGTTCCCTATTATTTCTCCTATTTCTTGTTGGGTAAATAGGGATCAGACCGCAGGGTGTGGCACAATCACCTTAGTGTGATTCTTGAGGATGTAAGACTTGAAATAAATACACCACCACACACTTATTAATAAGTCCCCGAAAAGCCACGTCCATGGCCCTTTGGAAGGTTGCTCCTGTGTTGATTAACCCGAAAGGCATGTGTTTATAAGTGAAGGTACCCCATTTGGTTTAGAAGGTGGTTTTTAAACAATCTTCCTCTAAAACCAACACTTGATTGTAGCCTGAGAAACCGTCTAGTAGAGAGAACATCTCTGAGCCCGACATTGTCTGTAGAAGTTGTTCCATCGGTGGGATGGGATAATTGTCTTTTTCTAAAGCTCTGTTGAGGTTCCGAAAGTCTATGCATAGTTAGATCTCTCCTGACTTTTTCCTTACTGGAACAAGATTTTCTACCCAGGCGGAATGTCTAACCTGGAAAATTATTTTCGCATTTAGAAGCTTCCTTAATTCCTGATACATGAGAGGTTCCAGGGATGGATGATATTTTCGAAGCTTCTGTTGGAAAGGTTTGACTTTGGGTTTTAATGGGATGGTGTGTTGAATAATGTGGGTATCATACACTTCAAATCCTTATAGGACCATGCGAAAACATCCTAGTATTGTCTAAATAATTTGAGGTAGGATTTCCTCTCTTCCTTAGATATAGTTTTTATGAGATTCACGTGCTTTGGGTTCTCTAGGGTTCCAAGGTTTACAGTTTCATGGAGGGGACAAGATTTACCAGTCTTTGCATTTTTTGGGCCTTTGAATCGTTCCTTTAGATCAAACAGATTCTCTAGATTAGCTATCCCCTTTGGGATTGTGTGAGCCTTTGATTTATCCATATGTTGTTCCACCCGAGGATCGGTTTCTGTTGAGTTCTCTTGGAACTCTTCATCATCAATAGCGAGATCTTTGAAATGGTATTGGTTGGTTAAGAATCTTATGATATGTTAATCTCCCTCAAAGAATTTCCAATTAGAAACATTATTAGGTATCGACAGTTTGTAGAGAATATCTACAGTGAATCGGGAGACTTCATAATCTTCTAAAGGCGACAGTCTGGAAGCACCTATGGACAAGGAGTCAGAAAGAATATTATTTGCTCTGGGAATTGCAGTGATATTGAAAGCCTCAAAGCATTCTATTAGCCTATGCACCTCCTGCTGGTAGTTCTTAAGATGAGGCAAATTGCAATGTATAGTATTTTTCACTTGTATAGTCTCAAACAAATCATCTGAAGGCATGATCACATTGGGATTCCATATTAGCATGGATGTGTCTTGCGGTGGGTCAGCCTCTTCCTGATCGACAATATTCGTGGCTGAACTGCTTGACTGTTCAGTCAGGGAGACTTCATCCAGAAAATGATTGGCCATTAAATTCATGGTGTGGACCCATTGAGGGCATTCTCTTTCAGAGTGGTTCTCTTGGTGATAAGTACAAAAAGAATCAGATGCAACATTCCCTAGGTCAATGTTTAAGTTGGCTGGGGGAGGTTCAATTGCTTTAAAAGGATGGTTTCTTTTAAAGAATGGCTTATAGGGATTTTGGCTTTGGTTTCTCTCCCCTGTGCTTCTCTTCATGTCTATGATCTAATTAGATAATTTATTAACCATGTGTTGCAGGTATTCTATATCTCCATTACCCTTGTCAGGAGTTTGTTCGGTCGGTTTCCACGACGACCTGGTTAAAAGGAGTCCTCTCCTAGGAGGGGGTTGGGTTTCTCTTTTCATCAAAGAGGTTTGGCCTTCTTTACATCCTTTCATCTGGAATTCTATCATCTTGGCCTCTTCAAAATTTTCTTCGAGGGTTTTCTTAGCGGACCTTTTTACGGACATAGAAATAGAAGCTAGAAGCACGTTGGCATAAACCTCAATTTGCAACTCTTGAGTTGGTTTCACCACAGGATGGAATTTGTTTAAGATGGTCATGAATCTTTGATTGAAATCTTTGACCCTCTCTTTTGGGCTCATGGTGGCTATGAACAACTCAACCATCAGAGCTCCTATGGTAGTTTCCTTTGCAAATTTGTTTAAAAGTTCCTTCTGGAACTTGGTCCAGCTAGTTATGGATCCTACCGACAGATTAAAATACCATGTGGAATCCGAGTTCTCAAATGTGTAGGGAAAGAGATTGCAGACTACATCTTCATGTTGAACATTCATAAGACTTATCGTGAGTATGAACTTCTTGATATGATCTTTAGGTAAACCTAAAGTTTTGGGATCATACTTGGGGAGCAGCTTTTCCGAGTGCCGGGGAAGATTATGTACTCGTCCCGGGATGGCCATAGCATCTCCGACCAACCAAGGTTGGTTGTGTTGAAGTGGGATTTCCATTTCCTCCTCATGATCATTATTACCTTCCATATATTCAGAATCCGAGTTGAGATCTTCTTCTTTCGAGCAATCGTTTGGCTCAAAGATGTTGTTGGCTGGCATTTCAGGTATTAGATCAAGAGGTTATTGGATTTCTGTGATCACGAAATCTATTAAGTCTTCTACGGAGTGTACGAAAATTTTGTCGGGAGTGCTAACCATTAGTCTGCTTTGTTGTTTTCTACGAGGGAGGATGGGAGTTAAGGACAACGCATCGATTTTCCGGGTGTAGGCTCTAGTGATTCTCCAAAATCGATTCACTTCCTCGTGAGGAAGGGAGTAAGGTATTTCAGGGTGAAAAGGTTCTTCCTCGGGCTGGGGTGAGTTACCCACTTCGGGGGTATTCATTAAGTGTGGGATATCTGTTGAATGATTAGCCATGGATGTGGAGTATTACGAATCTATAGGCTATTAGAAATACTATATAAATTATATACTCAACCATTCATTCTTAGGCCCTCCTTCTAGCGCCAATTCTGTTGATGGGGCTTAAATCCCTTGACTCAAAAGTAGGAACCGAACCTGCCACCGAGGCCCAATTAGACTCTGCACCATTTAAGATGGAATGGTTCTCTAGATCTTGCGATCCAACCAATTTATTGATGGGCTTTGTGTTTTCTTGTGAAGGATCTTCCTTCATTTAGGACTATTCTTTTCTATATTTTCTCTTGGGTGGGCTGGTATGAGAGATGCAATCCAGTACAAACCAACTTGACTAGTAACAAGATTTAGTTTTAACTACTGGGAAGAGGCTGAGCTTGGGATAACTCGCTGCTCAAACATCCAGACAATAATTCTATGCCAAAGGGCCTAGTACTAATACATTAACCAAATGAGCATCCAATTACTATATGAGAAACTAACTATCAGAAAGAAAGCACATATGTAATAAGATAATGGCAAGAAAAATAATTCATCTACCATAACCACGAATCACATAATAACACAACGATTTATCTCCATCATGAAAGAAAATAACATCAAGACATTGCACTAGAAACCTTGACAACAAAATTAATTGCTCTTACTCATTACTGCATCATTCATGAAATAAGATAGGAAGTAGTTCTTCTTCAAGTCCAATCACATTGCATCTGATGGAAATAGTTTGTCTCTGGTACAGAAGGATTTCTAAATTCATAACAGTCTCAAAATAATTCTTCACAGCCAAAAATAAAGAGTTCTTACAACAACCATCCACCTTCACTAATTGGTTGATGTCCTTATTTATAATATAAAATTCAACCGAAATTAACAACTAAGTACAGTTTGAACCAAACAAAAATCACCACATGGCATGATCATCCAATAGTTTCTTTAACAGTCCACCCGAGATATTTCTTGAAAAGGATGAATTCTTTCATATTCAGACCAACTGATAAACATATCTTCACAGGTTTGAGCCCATGGGAATCTATGTTGTTCCATTGGGGCTGCATATACTCCTCTGATATCTACTACCCGCACTCAATACTTTACCAAATTGACATTCAACTGTTGCGGCATGGTTCGAGCTCTGATAGGGTATTCCATGAATTTTCACACTTTCTCTGGCCTTGCATCAGTTATCTTTATGGGTTCTTCGACCCATAGCGAGTCTTGTTTGGTATGCGTCTCGAACACGTCGCTCAGGTTGATAAATTCATCGGGGTTGCCGAACTCAGGGAGCCTAAAATCCTTCATTGCTCCGATGATTCATATTTGGTGTTTCTTTAGAGTTCTTCGGCGAGGCCACATGACAAGCTCTGTTCGATAGTCGGGAGGATTTTTCCTGCAATCAAGGTAGAGGTAATTTAGCGATTAAGCAACCTATGATAAGACATAAACAAACCGAAAATATTAACGCGTACCTATGTAGCTCGCTAGTCTCAGTCGTTTAATACTTACATGATCCCATACGCTCCTTTGAATGACCCGTGATGACCTAGCCGAAGCTGCCTCTCCTCTTTGGTTTAAATGAATTATGTCAGCATGCCATAGGGTGGCAAATCAAGTACGATAGACATGAACATATAAACCGTCATAGTAATCACTTGACCTTTGGGGCTGAAAGGAGACATCGAAGATGAGTGTGCATGTGTATGCGGCCAAAAGGTTGGATACCGTAAAGAGAAAGTCATTAAATGCCTCTAGAATCCGTATCATCAAGCATGTCAAACATCATTCGTCAATAACGAAGGTTCATAAGTTAAAAAAAAAAGATCGAAAGGATCGTATCGCACATTCCCTGCAACTCTGATCGGCGACGTTTACATGTTATGGATTGCATCCGTTGAGCAGTTGTGGTGTGTTGAGTCTTCAAAAAATCACATCGCGAGGCGTGAGTATTTTATTGGAACACTCTATTTCACTTCTTCATTTCTCTATAAATTCCAGGAGTTCTGTGGGGAATTCTATGCCTATGCTGAGCTTAAATCCTCTGGAATTCTGGTTTGGTGAGTTTATCTTGGCGAAGTCCTGTGTAATAGTCCTTTATCACCTACAGACGCCCAAGTCCCTACGCTGTTGCATTATGGGATCCCCTTCAAACATAGGACGGGGTCTGTGAGGCAGCCAAAGTGCTAGGTTTGAACCCCAACGTGCCTGGGAATCTTTCTTATTAGCTTCCCGTGTCCTTGAAACTCCAACAGGAGGTACATGCTCTTGCTTGGAGACGGTGTCAACATTACCAATGGAGATTGGGGTGGAAAAAGGTATTTCTGAGAGAGGTATGCTGGGAAACGTGCCTTCTCAGGAGCATAAACCACAGAGAAGAGGAAGGCCTAGGAAAGATATGGGAAAAGGAGAGGAGGACTGCCTCCCGACCGAGCTGAGTGTACGTCCAACCCTTGAGGGGTCTGCGATGCTTACCAACTGGTCGGATCCGGTTGGGACTACCGGTAGAGGAAGCGGGAGATGAAAGGAAAGGGAAAAAGCACCAGTTCTTCCCATCGAGAGTCCCGCTTAGCAGTTAGAGTGGGCCCAACTTGCAATAGATGAACTCTACCAAGAGAATAGAGAGTTACAGGGTCAAATGGTGGCAAAGAACCGAGAGGTATCAGTGTTGCAGTGCCGTGAAGGTAGCACAGTTTGGCTCCAGAGGCAGCTTCGAGAAGCACAACATACAATTGTGCAATTACACGAGGTGCAGAGGATGACAGCGAAAGAGGAGCGGGAGACATTACAAGGTGCGAAGGACAGTCTGAGAGAGAACGAATGATGAGATACATAGTGGGCGGGTCCTTGCCTTGCATCCTCGGAAGTGCTGCTTGACATTTTTTCCTCTCTTTTGTAAGGGTTTTGCATTCTTACTGCAACTGGGCCAGTTAGCCGGGTCATCGGGGTTGTGTACTTGTATGTAAACCAAGACTGGTGGGAGTTTTGATTTTATGAAGAATTTGAAAGTGTTTTGAATGTATCATGCTCTTTTCGGGTCTGAATTAAACGTGTCTTCTTATTTAAATTTCTTCATGCTCATCATGGGATTTTATAATTTTTATCATTGCATTTGTAAATTCGTTGATGTATTCTCTGTTAAAACTTCCGATATCAGTTGATGTTAACGTGGTGTTATTAACCGGGGTTCATTAAAATATCTAAACATAAAGAGAGCACCCGACTAACAGGTAGGAAATGCACTTGGGGACCTCATACACGTTGAAAGCACATAACGGGTTAGGTACAATGGTTGCCAATACTTGGGTGGCGTCAGGAAAAGTAAAATTAGTGCATGGTTTTCTTTGCGGGTTAATACGTTGTAAATTTTTCGACGCCGAAATTGTATCGGGGGTCAGTAATGTTACTCTCCATTTGCGCAAAGCCTACTTGTTGTTGATAATATGGTAGCTGTAGAAGGTATTTACCTCCACGTGTAAACTTGAGGAGAATAGAATATTCCAGGAAGCAAGAAGAAACCCTAATGTGTTGGCTAATAACCCTAGAAGACTTGTTGGCTCAAGAAGATAAGTTGTATTAGGTTATTAGCCTCCAAGAGAAGAAGTCGGCCAGAAGAAATAATATATACCGAACAGACAGATACCTAGAATGAGAAGTCGGCCCAGGTAGTTAGCCAAAATTACTATAAATACAGAAGGTCAATCTTCATTCTGACAAGCAGTCTCAGAATTGTAGATCAACACTTGTGCACACCACAGTGCCCAGTTTTGTGCATAGGTTTGGAGGAGAGATGCCATTGCAGCTTCTGCAGCTAGAATATCATGTTTGGCTTGGACTATCTCTTGGTTAGGGTTTGGACTATCTGATCAACTCTTGTTGGTGCGCTATCCTTGGGGAAAGTTGCACTACCCCTTGTTTGGCTATCTAGCCTAGGGTTTGCTTCCAGAGTGATTCTCTATCAAGGTTAAGGTGCTCGGAGGGTGGCTTCGGCCTATGGTTGGGTGATAATAGAGATATTGTCAATGGTAAAACGAGCACATCCATTATATTCTAACAGGTTATGGGCCCACACCTCCTTCATTCAATCTAACCACTGGAAGAAAACATAGCCATAAGGATATTAATCTCGTTGAATAACTATCGCTAGGGTTTCTAGCAGGAGTAGTCACCAAAGCACTGCCGCTAGGGTTACTAGCAGGTGCAGTTGCAGAAACCCTGAACCTCTTGTTGAGGCACCTTAAGTGAAGGGATTGACCTAATTTCTAGATAGATCAGTGCACCCTAGCCTAGTGCATCTCCTGATACTCTCAGCAAGCCAAGACGTCAAGTTTGAGTTTTTGGTCAAATCTAGGGTTAACCAAGTTAAAGCAACCATGACTTACTCTATGAAGTCAGAAAACAAGTTAGATGGAGCTTCTAACTTCAGAGTGTGGAAAACAAGGATTGACCTCATCCTTGCCAAGAATAAAGTGTTGGATATCGTGAAAGGAAAGATTGTGGAACCAGATTTTGAAGAAGGAAAGGAAAAGGAATCGCAAAACATTGCAGTTATGGGGAAGTTCAAAGACGCTGACATCAATTCCATGAGTATCATAGTGGAATCTATAAAATACCAGTTGATACCCTACATCTCCCATCTTAACTCATCAAAGAAGATGTATGATTCCCTAACAAACCTCTTCTCAGTCAG
>SNQJ01S0072047.1:27892-43599 GCA_010110895.2 Picea sitchensis | reverse complement strand
ATGGACCCAAGAGCTAAAGAAAAACATCAGGAAGAACATGAAGATTCCAAGAAAGAAAGAGAAGCCAGAACAACCAGTCACTGTATTAAGAATCACAAGATTACCAATCTGATATGAACTCAATAAAATAAATCATGCAGAGAAACTGAAAGTTGTGATGAAGAACAATGTATATATGCAAGCATTGCAAGATCTAGAACTAGAGGTTCTCCCAGATGGAGGGAAAAGACTATGATGATTACTTGTTCCAATAAACTAGACATACCTCTACATGAGTCTTTATATCATCCACAATATGCATGGGTTGGAGTTCTACATCAGATGAATGCAAAGACTTTTCTCCAGAGCAATTGAACAAAGAGCGTATGAAGAACAACCTCGAGACTTTGAACCATACCAGAAAGAGACCCTTGTATGCAAATGGAAGAATATAACTTGGTAGAGAACCTCCAGTGCACAACAAAAGCATGGTGAATATTTTCTATAGCAGAGATATTGTATCAAGATGGTTACTCGAAAGCTCATATCTCATGATGACAGAAGAAGTGCCACATAGATAAGTTCCAGTTTTCCAACAATGATATACTTTATTGATCAGAGCTACACGAAGCCTTCAAAGAAAACCAGTGTTCCAGATTGACGTACATTTGAAATCAAGCATTACATTATCCATGATGAAGTCCAAAAAGGAGAACGTGTCTCTCCAATACATATCTCCATAGATGAGCAGATAAGAAAACATTTTGGTAAAGGTTCTGTCCAAGATGAAAGAGTTTGCGTACTCAAGCTGGAGCTCGTGGAGACGACTTCCTTATTGAAAAAGGAAGAGATGACTCCCAGGTTGGGAGGGAGCACTAATGTATTATTGATTGATGGACAATCATTTTTTAGTTCAAAAAATGGTCCAGGATGAGTAGTTTCTTTCCAGTTCGGAAAGTGGATTGAGATTTCTGACGGACAAACATTTTTCGGTTTGGAAAATGGTCCAGATTGCTAATGTACCATAGACATCGACTTCCCATTGTGGTTAGCATGGGAAGTGGTCTAGGGTAGTCTCTCTTCTTGAGGGTTACTCAAGAAGACTAGCTCGCCTCGCTGGACAATGATTTCCCATTGTGGTTAAGATGGGGAATGGTCTGTTTTGGAGGTTGGTGCAGGACATTCATTTCCTTTGGAAATGGTCCAGACAATCATTCCTTAGGCCACACTTTGTTTAGTGCTGGAGGATTGGTCCAGGGTGGGGAATGGTCCAAGTTCAACAATTAGGGACAGACATTCCTTAGGGCAGACTCATTCTCTCCAGGTTACACTTTGTCTAGTGTCGGAGGAATGGCCCAGGGCGGGGAATGGTCCGGGCTCAGAAATCAGGACAGTTATTCTTTGTTTCTTGAGAAGAATAGTCCAGATATCTCATCATTGATGTTTGACCTTCTGAGGGTAGATACTCTTCCAAGATCTCACAAATGTGAGTGGAAGAATGGCCCAGATGATTCATTTTATATCATAACATTGTTTCTGTGCAGGCTGATATCAGATGATTGTTATGAAGATCATATGTTTCTAGACAATAGATGTATACTGCTGTGGTGGATGTGTTCCACTATTTGATCAAGTATCTGTGTGGTACTTGGTGTGGTAGTATACCATTGGATTGTAGTTATGTACTACTATGGATAGACATAGTTGTGTTCTATTGAATGATATTGTTCTAATTGCCTTGAAGACTATCAACAATGTTGAAAATAAGCATCATGTCTGATTACTCAGATAGAGTATGGTTTCGAGAGATGAAGCAGTTGATGACACTGATGAAGATGATGGTGCTCATGATCTAGTCATAAGATAGTCTATACAACTATGTTGATGCTACTAGGTGAATGGTATGCTTCTGCTCAAGATCATTACCTATAATACCTCCCTAGCTAGGAGGGAGTATTGATATTATGGTAACTGTGGAAGGTATTTACCTCCACGTCTAAACCTCATGAGAATAGAATATTTTAGGAAGCAAGAAGAAACCCTAATGAGTTGGCTAATAACCCTAGAAGACTTGTCGGCTCAAGAAGATAACTTGTATTAGGTTATTAGCCTCCAAGAGAAGAAGTCGGCTAGAAGAAATAATATTTACTGAACAGACAGATACCTAGAATGAGAAGTCGGCCCAGGTAGTTAGCCAAAATTACTATAAATATAGGAGGCCAATCTTCAATCTTGCAAGCAGTCTTAGAATTGCAGAGAAAAACTTGTGCGCACTGTAGTGCCCAATTTTGTGCATAGGTTTGGAGGAGAGATGCCATTGCAGCTGCTGCAGCTAGCAGATCACATTTGGCTTGGACTATCTCTTGGTAAGGGTTTGGACTATTTGATCAGCTCTTGTTGGTGCGCTATCCTTGGGGAAAGGTGCGCTACCCCTTGTTTGGCTATCTAGCCTAGGGTTTTCTTCCAGAGTGATTCTCTATCAAGGTTAAGGTGCTTGGAGGGTGGCTTCGACCTATGGTTGGGTGAAAATAGTGATATTGTCAATGGTAAAATGAGCACATCCATTATATTCTAACAATTGTTATATTTATCTGCCGAAGCCAAATGGATCAGTCTTTGGCAAGATCCTTCCCGAGGCTTATTCATAGAAAAGAAAGGTTGTCATCGACCGATGCTGGTAGAGATCGACGCGTGGCTATTTCGAATTCTCAATCGATTTACTTCACCTTTTACCTCTACCGATGCCGAACTTCCTAAGTGAGTCAGGGAAAAATTTTAGATCGTCGATCCCTTGAGTAGTTGTTAAGTTTCTTTCAGAGTTAAGAAGGTTCTTTGTTGTACGTTCAAGAAAAATTTAATATATTTAAACATAAAACACAAAAGGTAGGCGAATGTATCAATTTCATAACTAAAGTGAAAACAAACAATGCAAAAGATCGAGTGGTACCCAAAAAGAAAATGGTCATAGATTTTTAGGGTTTGTTGAGTGCTCAACACCTGCATACACATTCAGAAAACTAGGGCATCCATTCTTCTGCACTTATGAAACTTTCCTGTCTCTATCACATCCACAAGTAACTTGCCACTACATCCAACTAGTCACTGCCCAATGATGCAGGAGAATTGCTAGATAAGTAAGATCCGAGCATGGAAGACAGTTGGGCGCACTAGCGCATATTTTGAAACATTTTGAATTTCAAAGGATCAATGTATTAATGTCACATCTGACAAAATTTTTGAGTTTAGACATATTTAATGTTTGGAGGCTAAGTCATCACGTAATATTTATGAAGAATGTATTTTTCTTTAATGTGGAGGATCCAAGTACAGATTTGGGACTTGCTCTCTTATTTGTCTGACTCGATATTTATTGTAATGAGTGTTAAGTAGTTGATAGCATTCAATTTCATTTAAGATAACATAGAGTAGTTGGAGGGAATTCTCAAAGAGCACCTCTTTGTATAAAGAATTGTAATATTACCCTGTAGGGGGCTGATGATCGTTGTTGTTGCAGATAGGAGAGAACTGAGCAGTAATTGAATCTATCTTGTATAGGTTAAGGAATAGTGAAGAAGAGTGTATGTATGTATGCAAGTTTCAATGGATGAATATAACAGAGATATAATTGTCCCAAGTGTGTGTTGGTTATGTGTCTATCTGAATGAATGGTAGAGTTTCTGTTATGTTTTTAATTCTCTGTTATTTCTATTCTTGAATCCATGACTGCATTTACTTTGTTGAATGTATGATTCATTGTGAGGGGTAGACAAGTTTCAGTCTTTTCTCTTTAGTGAGCGAGTGCAAGGTGTGCATTGACGTCCGCAAGGAGTGCGTGATTGAGTCTATTTCGAATCGAAAGCTCAGAAGAGATAGTGAAACCTCACATCTGCAAGGAGTGCATTGACGTCTACAAGGAGTGTATTACCGAGTTTTCAGACTTGAAAGCTCAAGAGGGATAACTTGATTTTAGTCACAAGAACCAAAAAGTGGTTAGGGATAGTCGCAAGGAGTAGAAATACATCCACAAGGAGAAGCTAAGTTGTGGATGAAATTTTGTTGCAAGGACTACCCAGACCAGGAATTTGACTAAGTGTCGAAGAGATTGTTCAGAGGGAGATGAGAGGTTCCAGACTGTCAGATCTATTAAAGTTGCAAGGAGGTTAGCCGTGGAAGTGCTTCGATACTTCGAAGTTCAGCAAGTTGAAGACTTGACAAAGGAAGATCGTGAAGTCTGAAGTCATGATTCAATCCTAACCATTGATGACAAAGGAGTACATGGTGACGGATTAGAGAGTTAGGGAATCAGAAGTTTGGAGGTTCCGGACGAAAGTCCTAGAGTTTCGCGAAGTCGCGAAACCCAAGCCCTTGTAGGGCCAGCGAATCTGAGGAGATGCGTGGTAGGAGTTCAGAACCTTGAAGGAGAGTGGTTCGGAAGAAGATAAGAGAAGGATTTAGGATATCCCTGAAGTCTG
This sequence comes from Picea sitchensis, assembly GCA_010110895.2. Lineage (NCBI taxonomy): Eukaryota > Viridiplantae > Streptophyta > Pinopsida > Pinales > Pinaceae > Picea > Picea sitchensis. The sequence continues at coordinate 39,148 of SNQJ01S0072047.1, read as the reverse complement.
AATTGTGAAGGGATAGACCCACGGTCATAGCCGTGGTCACTTACAAAGGAGACCTATGTGTGTGGGTAGAGTTATTTCGGGTGCTCGTAGGAACCCAAGGAGTCACTCTGACTCAGTGTTTTCAAACGATCCAAGACCAGGAGGTCAGGAAACCCTTTGGAGAAGAGGGGGAGTTTCCACCAAGTGGTATCAGAGTGAGTATATAATTGACTTCTGTAAAGGAAGGAGTAAAACTAATATCAAGGGGGAGGGATAATAGAAGCGACAACACAATGCCACCTAGAAGATGTGTTGACCCACCTGTAGCCAACAGAGATATGGAAAGAGAAATGAGAGAAATGTGTGCGAGGCTGGATGCCATGGAGACAACACAAAGGAGAGAACCTGATGTTGGAGACGTCAGCGAGGTAGAAATGGAAGAAGTATAAGTTGAAGAAGCTATAGCCAAGGATGTTGTGGAAGAACGTTTATTAAGAACAGTTGCCAAATTGGGTGCCAGAGCGAAGATTTAAATCCCTATGTATGAAGGAATTTTCGACAAAGAAGAATTGCTTGACTGGATACGAGCAATGGACAAGTATTTCAACTATGAGGATTTCGAAGAGGAGAAAAAAGTAAAGCATGTTGTCACTAGGTTGAAAAGACATGCAACAATGTGGTGGGATGAACTCCAGGTCAATAGGAGGAGCAAAGGCAAGAAAAAAATAAAGAGTTGGGATCGAATGGTAGCCAAGCTTAAAGCGAAATTCATATCCAAAGATTACCAAATAAGTATGTTTAGGAGGATGTAGAACCTGATACATAGAGGATTGACTTTGAAGTAGTACACAAAAGAGTTCTACAAGTTAAACATTAGAGCTGGACAGAGAGAGAGGGAAGAAGAGAAAGTTGCCAGGTATATTAATGGGATGAGATATGATATCCAGGATGAGATCAACATGGCAATAGTCAAGATAGTAGAGGACACATATCAAATGGTGTTGAAGGTAGAAGAGAAGTTGTCCAGGAAATAGAGTCAACAAAATAGAGGTTGAAATATGAATAGAGGCAAAGGAGTTTCCCAAGATAAAACAAAAAATCCCAAGGACGAGGCGGAGAAACCACATAGTCACTCTAAGAGAGGAGGAAGTTCTCAAGGAAGGAAGAGTGGTGGTTGAAGTTCTTTTCCCAGAGGAAGAGGAAGAGGTAGAGGAGGAGAAGTGAGATCTTATGCCTATGGAAAGACATGACATATGTCTTGGGATTGCCCTGAGAGAAAGAAAGGAGGAGGAGAGGCTCACATCTCAAAAGCACAAAAGAGGGTTGTTGATACAGAAGGTGCAGAGGATGGAAGATACCTAATGATGAAGAAGGTTCTTTTGAAGAAAGAGCCAGAGACTGAAAAACTGATGCAAAGGAAAAATTTGTTCATGACAACTTGCAAAACGAAGGACAAAGTTTACAAGGTAATAATTGACAGTGGGAGCACTGACAACTTAGTATCCACAAAGATGGTGGAGAAGCTAGAGTTGGAGATGACTACACATCCGACGCCGTATAAAGTCTCATGGTTGCAGAAAGGTCATCAGGTAATAGTCACTCGACAATGCCTAGTTGAATTTAAAATAGGAGGATATAGAGATGAGATTCTATGTGATGTGATTCCTATGGATGTTTGTCATATTTTGATCGGGAGACCTTGGTAGTATGACAAAAATGCTATTCATGATGGAAGAAGAAATACTTACACCTTGGAGAAAATTGGTAGGACACATATGTTGCTGCCAATTGAAGAGAAGAAGGTGAAGGATGAAGTCAATGCGAGCATACTTCTCATGAGTGGGAAGGAACTCCTGAGAGAAGTAAGGAGTGAACATGAGATGAAGTTTGCTGTAGTAAGGAATACAAGAGTTATCCTTACTAGCACTTCACTGGAGTATTTTCCTGAGGAAGTTCAGGAGTTGTTAGAGATTTTTGCTGATATTGTAGTGGATGATTTGCCAAACTCATTGCCACCTATCAAAAGCATCAATCATCATATTGACTTGATACCAGGAGAAATACTGCCAAATAAAGTAGCATACAGATTGACACCTCAAGAGAATGAGGAGGTGAAAAGACAGGTTCAATATCTATTAGACAAGGGATTGGTTAGAGAAAGCTTGAGTCCATGTGCAATACCAACTATATTAAATACAAAGAAGGATGGTGGATGGAGAATGTGCACAGACTCAAGGGCCATAAACAAGATCACCATCAGATATAGATTTCCATTACCAAGGATGGATGATTTGATGGTTTGTCTAAGTGGAGCTAACTATATTTCAAAAATAGATTTGAAAAGTGAATATCACCAAATCATAATGAGAGAAGGGGATGAGTCGAAAACAACATTCAAGACGAATGAGGGGTTGTATGCATGGCTTGCTATGCCATTTGGCTTAACAAATGCCCCGAGTACTTTTATGAGGCTAATGGATGAAGTGTTAACGATTTCATTGGTAAATTCGTCATTGTATATCTGGATGATATACTAGTATTTAGCAAGACTAAAGGGAAGCACTTAAGACATTTGACATTGGTGATGAGGAGGTTACAACAAGAGAAGTTGTTGATTAATCTCAAGAAGTCCTTTTTCATGAAGACACAACTCATATATTTGGGTTTTGTGATTTCTTCAAATGAGTTGAAGACGGATCCTGAAAAGGTGAAAGCGATCCGAGAATGACTGTCACCAAAGAATATCTTTGAGGTAAGAAGCTTCCATGGATTGGCAAGTTTTTATCGGAAGTTCATCAGAAATTTTAGTGGGATTAGTGCCCAAATGATGGATACAGTGAAGAAAAGACACAATTCTTTCAAATGGACAGAAGAGGCTAAGAAGAGCTTCAACATATTGAAGGAGAAAATAACTGAACAATTAATTATGGTTTTATTGGATTTCGGAAAGAGGTTTCAGGTAAAGTGTGACATGAGTGGAGTTGCAATTGGAGCAGTCTTGAGTCAAGAGAATAGAATTGTTGCATATTTTAGTGAGAATTTGAATGAAGCTAAAAGGAAGTACTCCACATATGACACAGAGTTCTATGCCATAATCCAAGATTTGAAGAAATGGAGGCATTATCTTGTGCCCAAGGAGTTTGTTTTGTATAGCGACAATCATGCTTTGCAATTCATAACGAGACATGAGAATTTAAACTAGAGACATGCCAAATGGATAGAGTTTATGCAAAATTTCACTTTTGTCATTAAACATATTTATGGAAATGTTAACAAATTTGTTGATGCCTTGAGCACGAGGATTTTGATTCTGCAGGAATTTTAATTCAAAACCTCGGGGTTTGATCACCTTAAGGGAATGTATCACAATGATCCAGATTTTGGAGAAGCATATGAAGCATGTGCGAATCCTGTACTCAGAGACAAAAGACCAATGATGCAACATATATTGCAAATTTATTTTTCAAAGAGGTTGTAAGACTCCATGGATTGCCCAGGAGCATAGTTTCAGATAGGGATACCAAATTTGTTGGTCATTTCTAGAGGACGTTGTGGAAAAAGTTGGGGAAATAAATATCTTTTAGTTCTGCATATCATCCTCAAACATATGGACATACCAAAGTGGTGAATAGAATCTTATGAGATTTGTTGAGGAGTTTTGTCACTGAACACCGTAGTCAGTGGGATCAAATTCTAGCACAAGTCGAGTTTTCATATAACGACTCAGTGAATAGGAGCACTGGAAAAAGTCCATTTCAAATCATTTATGGAATGAATCCAAGAGGAGTTTCATAATTGAGAGATATGAAGAAAAGCGAATTCGGGAGCACATGAGCAGAAGATTTCGCTGCAGAAATGCAGGGACTTCACAATCAGATCAAGGAGTAGTTGAAAAAGAGAAACACTAAATACAAGTGCAGAGCTGATCAACACAGGAGAAAGCTTGAATTTGAAGTTGGAGATCAAGTTCTAGAACATTTGAGGAAGGAAAGATTCCCAAAAGAGACATACAATAAACTCAAGTTGAAAAAGATAGGACCATGTAAAATCTTGAGGAAGTTTGGCAAAAATGCTTATGAGTTAGAGCTACCATAAGAAGTGGGTATATCACCCATATTCAAAATTGTAGACCTGTATCCTTACAGGGAAGATAGAACCGAAGGATATGAAGATAAGGAGAGGATCCAGTGGGAGAAACAGATGCCTGTAGCAGAGAAGCTGCAGATGGAAAGGATCATAGATCAAAGAGTTGGTAAGAAGACTAGAAGGAAGAAATATTTTGAGTACTTGGTGAAGTGGAAGGGACGACCAATAGAAGATGCCAGTTGGGTCGATGAATCAAAGGTCCAGAAGAATGGAAGATCGGTGTAGGAGCTCATGGAAATGAGTCCATGAATTTTTCATCTAAGGGAGTATGATGCAGGAGCATCGCCAACTAAGCAAGATCCGAGCATGGAAGACAGTTGGGCGCACTAGTGCATATTTTGAAACATTTTGAATTTCAAAGGATCAATGTATTAATGTCATATCTGAAATTTTTTTTGAGTTTAGACATCCTTAATGTTTGGAGTTTAAGTCATCACATAATATTGATGAAGAATGTATTTTGTTTTAATGTGGAGGATCGCAATACAGATTTTGGACTTGCGCTCTTATCTGTCTGACTCGATATTTATTGTAATGAGTGTTAAGTAGTTGATAGCATTAAATTCCATTTGAGATAGCATAGAGTAGTTGGAGGGAATGCTCGAAGAGCACCTCTTTGTATAAATCATTGTAATATTACCTGGTAGGGGGATGATGATCGTTGTTGTTGCAGATAGGAGAGAACGAATCAATAATTGAATCTATCTTGTATAGGTTAAGGAATAGTGAAGAATAATGTATGTATGTATGTATGCAAGTTTCAGTGGATGAATATAACAGAGATATAATCGTCCCAAATGTGTGTTGGTTATTTGTCTATCTGAATGAATGGTAGAGTTTTTGTTATGTTTTTAATTCTCTGTTATTTCTGTTCTTGAATCCATGACTGCATTTACTTTGTTGAATGTATGAGTCATTGTGAGGGGTATACATGTTTCAGTATTTTCTCTTCAGTGAGCGAGTGCAAGGTGTGCACTGACGTCCACAAGGTGTGCGTGACTGAGTATGTTTCGACTCAAAAGCTCAAAGAGATAGTGAAACCTCACATCTGCAAGGAGTGCATTGACATTTGCAAGGAGTGTGTGACTGAGTTTTCAGACTCGAAATATCAAGAGGGATAGCTTGATTTTAGTCACAAGAACTAGAAAGTGGTTGGAGGACATTTGCAAGGAGTAGAAAGCCATCCACTGGAGAAGCTAAGTTGTGGATGAAATTCTATTGCAAGGAGTGCATAAACCAGGAATTTGACTAAGTGTCGAAGTGATTCTTTAGAAGGAGACAAGTGGTTCCAGACCGTCAGATATGGTAAGGTTGCGAGGAGGTTAGCCGTGGACGTGCTTTGATACTTCGAAGTTCGAAAAGTTGAAGACTTGACGAAGGAAGTTCGTGAAGTCCAAAGTCGTGATTCAATCCTAATCGTTTATCATAGAGGAGTATGTGGAGACAGATCATAGAGTTCAGGAATCAAAAGTTTGGAGGTTGCGGATGGATGTCCTAGAGTTTCGCGAAGTCGCGAAACCTGAGCCCTTGTAGGGCCAATGAATTTGAGGAGATGCGTGGCAAGAGTTTAGAACCTTGGAGGATAGTGGTTTAGAAGAAGCTAAGGGAAGGATTTAGGATATCCACGAAGTCCGAACTGCGAAGGGATAAACCCACAGTCATAGCTGTGGTCACTTATGAAGGAGACCTGTGTGTGTGGGTAGAGTTATTCTGGGTGCCTGTAGTTACCCAAGGAGTCACTCCGACTCAGTGTTTTCAAACGATCCAAGACCGAGAGGTCAGGAAACCCTTTGGAGAAGGGGGGGTTTTCTGCCACCCAAACTATACTGTCACAACCACAAAAAATCTATATCATCCAACAACCTTTTCATGTACACCATCACACTACATAGATATCTCTCAACCATATCAGAACAAAACCACTCAACCAACCAACTTCCATCTACCATATCCAAACATCATAACAACCATACAAATAATGCCTCAAGCAATCCTCGTACCATGAGTAAATATAAGAATCAAGAAATCATATAACTATACCAACACTTCTGTAGTAGATCTGAACCTGTAGAATGATATCCTAGGAATTTGCTTCAGATTTCAGGAACCTGGCACTAGCATTTACTCACACTTTTCTTTTCTTTTTCAAATATTAATGCTCTGTGCTTATTCAACACACATATGTACATGCCCTGGTCCACTATAGCCCGCGTACAACTTCAAAAAGCTAGGGTTTTATGAACCTCTGAAAATTTCGCCATCAAACTTCCTTTCTACCTCAAACTTGCAAAAATTTTGATGCGTCCATGAGTACCTGCAATGAATCTGTCACCAAAATAGATCTTAAATATACTAAAGAGATTCACCATAATAAGAGACCCTTTCTCTCTTATTTATACTCCTCCATGTAGCTTCCTCTAGGGGCTATCTCCTAACCAACTTCCTTCTTTTGGGGTTAACCCACTTCTTACCACTTTATTCACATATAGTAAACTCTGCACTTCTAGTTACAACTACATTATTTTTAATTGTTTTCTTGTTGCAACCACTTAACCTATGACTAACCACTTTGATTTTTCAACTTATTCTAGGAGTTTCTAGAATAATTTGAGTTCTTTGACCTTCTAGGGCTTCTAGATAACTCACGTAAAGGATTAAATTTTGAGTGATTAGATCCTAATTGTTTATACCTAAAGTTCAACGCTTAAGATCAAGGATTGTGGCCCACGGTGGGAACTCAAAAAATGACTAAGTATCAAGACTTTGTGGAGATGGTGAGCATGGTGGAGAATCATAAGTATGTGTGAATAAATGCATTAGTCCTTCGGCCCCGTGGAGCCACAGTGAAATCTTGGAAAAATGGTTAAGTATAAAGAATATGTTGAATGGTTGATGTCTCAAGAAATGGATAAGTATCAAGATTGAATCGGTCGGATGGACAAAGCCACATGAATCATGGAAATGTTGTAGTCACGCGACCCATGGTGAAATATCGAAAAATGACTAAGTGTTGAGATATCGTGGATTGATGGAGGTATGCAAAGAAATGAGCATGAACCTACAGAGCCATGAACCCGTGGTAAGAAGGTTGAAAATTGGCTAAGTATGGAGACTCGTGGATCGATTGTGATATTGGAAAATAACTAAGTGTGAGAATTGGTTGGATGAAAATGAAGAGAAGAAATGAATTGAGGATGAACCCACGATAATAAGAAGAAAATTTGACTAAGCATGGAGAGATGAATGGATGTGTTGAAAGCTCGAAAAAATGACTAAGTATGGAGAGTCGGTCGGATAGAGATGAATACGATGGAGAATTGGAGGTATGAGAAAAGGTGTCACAAACCTATGGTGAAACCTCAAAGAATTGGGTAAGTATCAAGATAACATATCGACAACTATGGCTAATCAAAGATCTGATATGATGGCCCAAAATATTGCCACCTGTCACAGATTAGACGGTCCAGGAGGTAGCCATGTGTTATAGATCTGATGACCCAAAAAATTACCACATGTCATAGATTGGATGGTCCAAAAAAAACATAGTAATTTTTTTGTAAATGTGTCTAAGTGTGGGTGCAAAATGAGTGCGACAGAACTTGGGAGTGAAATTTGGACATCACGGAGGTATGAAGAGATGTGGCTTAGAACCGCGAACCCACAGTGAGTCGTCAAGAAATTGTTTGAGTTTTGGTAAAGGATAGATCGATGGTCGATATTAAATGGAGGTCCAAATAGGATGAAATTTGTACGTTGTGGTTACATATGGTCCCAATATGCTAAGAAGCTCGACGACTGAGGTAAGATCTAGGATAGATTGGAAGATAGTTGAGCATTGAGGGTGTGTTATGCATTTTGATGGAAAATAAAGCAAATCTACAAATGAGATTGAATCGAGGTACATGTACAACGATAGATGTATGTTGATCTCATTCTTTGAAAAAATAAAGCATGGAAAAGAAGGGGTTTGGACAGGCCATTGCTGCCCGACTTTATAGAGATTTAGAACCAAACATGTATTCTTTGGATATGTGGACAAATTGTTGGGTAAATATTTTTGTATAAATATATATTCTCTCAAAGAGTTTGCTAGGTGTATGAGTGAAGAGATGTAATGAAGATTTTGAAGTTCGCAGAACCAAAAGTTGGAAGAGTAGTAGTAATAATGAAATAGGAATGTGTCTGGGTGGTTGGGTGGTGCAAGGAAAATTAATTGGAAACATATTTATTTTAGGGTGGAAGGGAAGTAAATTTAATTGGAAACATATTTATTTTAGGGTGGAAGGGTGGTGTAAGGAAGAGGCTCAATGTCTTCATGTTTCTTAATAGGTTGGTGTCTAGAAAGTTGGTGCTTGAATACTGTAAGTAGGTGCTTACAGTGAGGATTAGTGTCCTCAATAGATTAATAGGTTGGTTCTTGGAAGATTGGTGTTTGCAGACTATAAGTTGGTGCTTACAGTGAGGATTGGTGTCCTCAACAGATCAACATGTTGGTTCCTGTCAAGTTGGTTCTTGAAAAGTTGTAAGTGGGTGCTTACTACAAGGATGTGTGTCCCTCATAGGTTGAAGCCTGTAAAGAATGTAACTCTTGATTATTATAAGATAAAATTTATGTGGTTTTCTCCCTTATTGGGTTTCCACTTACAATATATGTGTACTATGTTTTTATGTTGATATCTATCAATTCTCTACATTTCTTATTATTAAATGATTAGTTAAAGAGGTAAAAGCGAAAAAGTGGTTAAAATATATCCAACACTGATTCACCCCCCCATCTCTGTATTGGTGTACATTCCAACAAAATTTGATGAAGAAGAAAAGGAAAGTTTCCATCATGTTGTAACATTATATTCTTGAGGTAAAAAATTTTGAAATTTTTTGATAGTAGAATATCTTGCAAAAGGTTTTGGTATACTTCAAAAGGCAGGACAAAATTATCTTAAAATGTTGACCGAAAATTTCATCTTCAAAATTTTGAGCGATATGATCTATGAGAAGAATTTGGTTTTCCTTTAAATTGACGGCTAAGATTGTTTCAGGTTTGAAATGAAAATTTAACAAAAAATATCAGACCATTCATATAGATCCAAGATCGACAGTCTTGGTTTATTTTGGTTGGTGAAAGGGCACGCTGGATAACAAGGGGTTGGGGGACTATATTCTAAACCATGTTATTAATGGGTCATAACATGTCGCGACCTCATCCATTTCGGTACCTATGGGTTGTATTATGAAACCACTTTAGCCCACCCTTGAAATGTATGAATGGATGACACGTTTCATAGTGATGTAAACAAAGTACAATTAAGTTAGCATATTAGCTCAACAAAGGAAAGATAATTGACCATCATAAATCATGCTTGTTGTTTATGTGGATCACATTCCCATTCCATTGAGTCATAGTTATACATCAATTAAATCATTCAAATACCACTCTGTCTGCTTCACTCAGTTTCATACCCAAATTTTTGAAAGAAAGTGATAACCCTTTGTGCACCTAGGAGAATATTCCCATAAGCAATATTGGTATATCAAATTTTAACTCTCAATCATATTAAATATGTGGCAATTGGTTAATCCCCAATATATGAATTTATTTGGAAATAAATCCCTTTTTTTGGTTCATTTTAAATGATTATGAATTATAGTGTAATTGTGGTATTTGCAGGTGGCATGGATAAAAAAATTAAGGGAAGGAAACCCAAGATAGAAGATCTAGAATAAAAATAATATGATTAGGAGAAAAATACCAATTCAACTTTCTTCTTAGATACCACTTACAATAGAGGGTTGAAGGGATGCAGTAGAAGATCAACATAAGATATAAATTCATAAACTGCTAGAAGAAAATTTTCCATTTTTACGTTTATGTGAAATTTCAATTATTTTCTAGTAGATAGATTGGGTATGGGGAATTGAGTGTGATGTGAGGAGGGGGGGACGGGGAAGGGGCCAAATGGAATTCCATATTCATGTGATTGGCCTTGTTTCATAGAGAATAAATTATTCTTGAAACCATGAGACACTCATTCAAGTATTCCACTTTAGCCTTTCTAGAGTCTTGTACATGTTGATATGTTTGCTTATTTATTTAATTATTATTTAGTCATATAACCTTTTATTCCATGTTGATTTTTTTGGGTCTTCACAATGGAAATGAAACTAAAAAATAGCCTATGTGTGATGTTTTTGTACAAGCTCTTGCCTCATCAAGCCCATGGACACGGGTAGTTAGTACTCATTTTTCCATTTTAGTTAGTGTGTGTGCACAATTGCCAAATATTCTTGTTGATATTCTTGATGCCATTTCTTGGTAGTTTTCTTTGATGATAAATTATGTATATTCAATATAAGAAAAATATTTTTTTTAACCTCTATTGACCGTGGTCATGTTCCTTGCTAATTCCTATTGATGTATAATATTGTTCATAATCTCCGAGACAACAAGATTGTTCAAGCACAATAAGTTGAACAATTTTCTAATTCATTATCACAATCTACATTTTCTTATAGATGTAGATAGATAGGCTCTGTGATGTCGTATTTTTGCTAGCTATGCTTTGAGAATAACTTCAAGTAAATTTTAAATAAATTAAGAGTTATAAATGTAATGATACATATTTATTGATGCATGTAATCTCAAACTAACGTATATTTCAACCCTTTACTAAATTCTTGGCACAAATCACCCTAATATACATTGTTTAGGGTTTACATCATATCCACAATCCTGTAAATTGTAGCTTGAAAATTACTAAGACCATACATGGAGTTTTCTTCTTAGGGCGTGCATTTTTTTGTCATGCCCTGATTTCATGCATTTTTTTGCATTTACAAGGAAATTTTTAGCCTTTATGCACAATAGAGGTATTTTGGTTACAAAATGAACAACTAAAGGTATGAACAAATGTAAAATGATAAAATAAAAAATCCACAACTTGAACCACTCAATTTGGAGGTCATATGAGTCTTAGGCGTGCAACTTACAATAGGAAAATTTTACCCTCCATTTTACAAAAAGTCTTGAATCTTGGTTCAATGTATAAGTCCCTATTCATTTGAAAAGAAGTGACCTAACATAAATGCATGTCCATGCTTATATATAGCTCCAAATTCTCTCTCTCTCTCTCT
>SNQJ01S0072046.1:23888-38122 GCA_010110895.2 Picea sitchensis | reverse complement strand
AACAAAATATAACTAAATTTTTGGTTTTTTCATTCATCAGCAAATACATAAGAAATGAATTGTTGTAATTTGAGGGGTGCATGTTCGGTTGTACCCGACACTCCATTAGACACTCCAGTAAGTTTTTTGATCTAATTATTTTGGTCCCATTTGTAAGAAGTTGTGAGCTTTTGCTATAGGAAATCTTTGATCCCCATGTTCAGTAAGCCCTAAAAGAGGCCTACATAAGTAAATATGTGATCATGTAGCATGTATCATTGGTTTCGAGCAGCATGAAGTGCTGGCCATAATACACCACAACTATCCCTGGTTTCGAGCAGCTTGAGGCACTGGCCAGAAGGAATGTGGTATAAAGTCCACTTTGGTAGAGGAATGTGGTATTAAGTCCACTTTGGTATAGGAATGTGGTATTAAGTCCACTTTGGTAAAGGAATGTGTTATTAAGTCCACTTTGGTAGATACAAGGGTGTCTACTCGTATGCTAACTTGATGATTGTATCGGAGAATTTGAATCTTCGATTAACAGGGGATATGTGAGATATTAATCTCAGAGTCAGGACCAAGTTTTTTTTTAAGGGGGAGTGTGAAGTCTATTGCATTATTGCATTGGACGCTGGTGATAGACATTATTGCATTGGATGTTGGTGATAGTGATAGTTTTTCCCAGATGTAATTAAGGGGGAGTGTTAAGGAAAATACCTAATTACATCCTTAACTAGTTAGTTAGTTAGTTTACTGTTACAGGAGTTGGTAAATCTGTAACGTCTTGTAACCATATTGTGTAACTATACATGTTCATATTAATAGAATACACATCAATAGTGTAGTGTGTTGCATCAAATCTGTCTCTGCTTAATCTTTTCAATAGAGATAGTTCCCATAATGCTAATTGCCTCTGCAAATGGAGATGTAAGTTGTATTTCCAATACAACTTACATCTGTATCCCAAAGTTTTCGCAATTTGTTTTTTCTCATATTGTTGCACCGCATTGTAGGGTATGCCTCCATATTTGAAAGGCTTCCTTGGAATCATCATGTCACTAGTTATTACTTCCACCAACAGTTTCATAGAAGAAAACAATGTCGAAAATGCAGCAGTTTACCTAACGTCAGGTCTTGCACCAAAGTCAAAGGTATTCAAACATGTACTTTGGAAGTTTATTGTGTAAAACAACTTCTACTTCTTTTCCCAATTTATCTTTCGTATCTGTTTGATTACCTATGGAAAAATTGTTCTCTAGGTCCTTTGCGATGGAAGAGGGCAAGAACAAGAAGTATCAATTCTTGTCCCAAGTGATATNTTGTCTCCTTGAAGGTGATCCTTTAAAGATTGATCAGCGTGCCCTGACTGGTAAGTCGCTGCCCCTGGCGAGGAATGTCGGGATGAAGTGTTTTCAGGGTCTACCTGTAAGCAGGCTGAAATTGAGACAATTGATATTTTAACAGGAGCTCAAACCTTGAAATAGACATATATTGGAATTGAAATGGCATAAGCAACTGATATAGCTAGAGGTGCATATGATATTGTGCTCACTTAGCCAGGCCCCTCAAGTGTTATTATTAGTGTTGTTCTAACAAGTTGTGCTACCTTTCAAAGAAATAATTGGCCTACTTGCCCATAGATATATACTATGCCAATCACTACTTGTATTATGGTAAATTTTGTCGAGAAATCCTCAAGGTGCAATTATCAGTGACCGGAATTGTAAAAGTTACGCACTGCTGAAATCTAGTTTCAGATTTCTGTCAAATTCACTGATGAAAAATTAACCACACAAAAAAAGCGGAGAGCGTTTTACTGTGACTTTAACCCACGTTGAAGCCTTCAAGCTCGAACAATTATGAGAATTCTGTCAAGGCATAATTTTGACTGAAGTGAGGGCCAATAACACCCTCATCGACTTCATTCTCTTGATAGTTGTGGACACCATCTTTATACTGCCAATGCAAATTCTGGTGATGATTCTAGGCTGCAAACCCCTCCTTTTATAACATTATTTCTGCAAACCCCTCCTTTTATAACAATATTTCTACAGGAGATATGTTTTTATACCATGTCATGGGGGTTCAACTTCCCTGTTCTGACAAACATAATTTTTGGGAAAAAGTTGCAGACCGAGGTCTTCTTGACTTGGAAAATTTGATCATTGTGGGTGATCTGAATCTCAACATCTCTGTTGGGGAAGTCTGGGGAGCACCTGTTCATTTGTTCACATCTCACAAACAGGTGGACTACGCTCTAGATCACTTAGCTCCCATGACGCAGCCGCATCCCTTGCGTCCTCAAAAGGGCTCTGCGCTGACCTCCCAGTCTTTAAGGATCATTTGAATTCCTCTTTGAATTGGAGTAGCTCTTTCTATTCCACAGTGGAATCTCTGTCAAAAACCGATCCACAGGTCCTTTCTGCTCCTTCATGGCCTATGCATACACGACCTCTCCTCTTTCCACAACAGGAAAATGAAATTTCGGGCTTCGTGGCTTCCTAATTCCCGATGACAGGAATCCTCTGTATTCTCGACCTCCCGAACACCGAATCTCCGAAATGATGAAATGACTTCAACAACGTTTAGCCCCCATGGCTATCTCCTGGTCCATGTGACCACTATTCCATATGACCGCAGCCCTATGTCTTTCGCAATTTCGAGCTTTCAAATGCCGAAACGCATGGACACTTTGTCCTTAGGATTCCCGATCCTCCGAATCTCGATTTCCTGATATGACATCAGCTAGGAAACCCCTTTTAGGATTTTTTCCGAATTCTTGGATTTCTGCGACGCGTCCTCCTATGATGGACGGTCCTCAATCATTTCGCGATTTTGCAAAATCAAATGCTGAAATGCTCCAGCATCCTGTCCTCTTGATCTCCGAAGTTCCGAACTCCGAAATGCCGGCAACTCCCGATCTCCGCCGCGTGTCCCAACCGATGGATGGCTCAGATGTAATTCAGGGTTTTCACCATGGATTTTCCTGATCTCTTGCCCACGGAACTCCCGATTTTCCGAGTCCTGAAACTCCGATGGAGTCTTCCCTTCCGGGACTTTTACCCTCTTGTTCACAAAGATTTAACCCCGTGCAACTCTCAATAGATCTGACAGCTGTCGAGTACTTGGATCAAGATCCAATGGTCTAGATCCGTTCTTCTACGCACACTCTGGAGACTAAACTCTGCGCATCTTCACCTGATCCAATGACTGACGGGTATCTGAGTGAGATCCGACAACTGACAATATCCTCTTTTGTGCACTCTTCCTACTCTCTCTGGGACGTGAAATCTTCAACGGTCCAGAATCTATCGGTTGATCCAACGGCCGATGTTGCTCCTCCCGAGCTTTGGTGATTTCTTCCTGCACTTGGAAGAATTCCAAGTTTCCAAAGGCCTCGACCTTTGCCTTCTTTCTCCTCCGTGAACTCCTTTACTTTGAGTTCTCGCCTTCGCGTATGAAAACGCTTGTCTCTCCTGAGCTTTATAAACTCTGAATTCCTCCAAAGAGTCCTTCAACCTCTGCACTCCCTGTAGCCACAACTCTGTGCACCGAAAGCACTGTCCCTCCTGAGCTTCTCCAAATACTAAGGCCTCCAAGGAAATAAATCTTTCTCCTTCTTCTGTTGATGGGGAATTTAATGCACTCCTGGCTATTCTTCTGCTCAAGCAACCTATTTGCTGAGTCTACAGGGTGTTCAACAACCCTGTGAAGTTCCCTCAGTGGACTCTTCCTTTAAATTTCCAAACTCAAAGAGTTCTCTTCTCCCTGTGCCTGTCTGCACACTGACTCAAATGCCAACCTGGCAGAGTATCTTCTCACAGAACATCCAACAGTTCTATAATCTCCTGCGCACCTATGCACCTGCTCAATGCCTACTTGGCAGAGCTCTCAGAATCCTCAGTGATTCTGGTTCTCTTTGAACTCATAGCAGAGTTCCTCCTAAATGCATCCCTATGCATATGCTCAATGCCCACTTGGCAGAGCTTCTACAGAACTCCTCAAAGATTCTGTCTGCAACTGTGTTCTTCTCCACAGCCTTGCCTTCTAAGGTGTTCAGGAACCTCAAAGGTCTTCTCTCGAGTTGATGATTTTAACTTCTGTGCCCACCTGACACGCCTCTGTCTGACTCCACAGAGTTCAGAAATGCACCCTCTGTGCACGGCTATCAGAACCCGCAGCGTTCTGTCACACCCTCCTGGTGTGAAGCCTCAAAGACCTCTCAAGCTTGAAATCAAACAAAACCCCTGCAAATGCCTAAACATAACATACATTCATAGCATAAAATAACACTCACAGACATTCATTTAACATATGAAAGATGCAGGAAAAACTGCTATTTATATTAAATGGCAAATGCCTGTTTATACAAGGTGTTCCTGAGCTCGGACTGTAACAAAGTCTCAGCTCCTTCTCTTCTGCTCTCTACTCGTAGACTCTCTTCTCATTCCAATAACTCTCTCCTACAAAATGAGATACTCTATTTTGTTTACCTGAGGGGGCTCTTTGAGCTCTTCCCTCCAACCTACCTACCCTATTCAATTACATTGAATGGGCTGTCTAGTTTAGCATCTGGGTCTAGATATCAGCCTTACAAACATTTAAAGCCTATCTACTCTATGCCTGCACAAAGGCATGGCTCCATGGCTCAAAATCCTAAACATTAATTACATTCAAATACAAAATTGAAGATGAGGATTGCGCCTCTCTTCAGCCTTGAATGCATGCGCTGACATGACTAGCTGGCTGGCTGGATGACGTGGAGAGATGATCCTGTAACATACTCCTCAGCTGCAAAATCATGATCACCTGCTCATGAGATTCCCATCTCAGCTATTGAAATCCTCCTGGATCCCAAATAAATCTCTGGAGCTGTTCATCTGCTCCATCTTGCTGCTGCTGTTGCTACTCCTGCGCTGCTGCTGTTGCTTCCTTCCTTCTGCTCAGCTTCCCCTTCCTGATAGTTTCTGCTGATCGGATCATCATCTCTTTGATCATGTCGATCACTTCATCTAGATGGTCCAATAGATGTCCCTGTTCATGTAGTCTCCTCAGCTGCAAAAAGTTTCTGCACATGGGCAGATCACTGTGATCTCCCTTGCCTTCTTCTTTATTTACTTCCAACCTCACCTGTTGGATGTGCATGCCTTGCACTATTACCCTTCTCTCCAGGGATTCAATTTGTTCCCACATATCCATAAAGCAAATGATGTCTGCTTCTTCTTCTTCTTCTGCTGCAAACTCCCAGGTTGCAGTCCTTTCAGCTTCCCGGTTGAAAATATTGAGCCACTCCTCAGAATGCTCATCATCCTCTTCTGCTTTCTTTGCTGTCAGCTTCAGTGCTACAACTTCCCCAGCTTCCTAACTAAATATGTTGAGCCATTCCTCAGAATGCTCATCTTCTTCTTCCTCTTCTTGGGCAGCTTCCAGAGTCTGCTCCAATTCTTCTTCCCTGACAGTCTCAGCTAGTTGTCCTTCTTCTGCTATTGCTGCACCTACAACACAGATTTCTGCCTCCTCCTGGGCAAATGGTAGGAATATCTAAATTCCCCCAATCATTAGAAGATTTCTCCGATCTTCCTCCTTTTCTGTCATCTGCATCTGCTGATCTAAATCCACCCCTGAGCTCACCTGCTCTGTCAGCTCTTCTGGCTGATTCCAACTCATCTGCTCATCCCTTCCCACCTGGCAATATGGGATTTGTTCACTGCCCTCCTAGCAGACTATGAGATCAACTGATCCCATCTTCATCAACACTCCTTGTTGAATTGAACTCACCTCTAAGTCCATGAGACTTTCAGATAGTCTTGAATGCTCATCTCTTCTCAACTGGCAATTTGAGATGCTTCCACTACCCTCTTGGTAGTCTTCGAGATCCCGCAACGACCTCATTTCATTGCCCAGTTGGCAATGTGAAATTCCCCGACTGTCCTCATGACAGTCTCTGAGATCCTGTAGTGATCTCAACTCCTTGCCCACCTGGAAAACTGAGATTTCCTCTCTGCCCTCCTGGCAGTTCTTGATATCTTCAGCTGATCCCATTTCATTCTCTTCACCAAGAATTCTCCCAATCTCTGGTTCACATACCTGAACCATCTCCTCAGGTCCGTCAAGGTTTTCAACATGCCTCAACCATCCTCTTAATAGCCTACGCTACCTTCTAGCCATCAACTCCTTGACTGGCCATTTTTCTTTTGCCTTCCTCATGGGCCATTCATATACCCATCTCGGCTTAGTATTTTGCTGCATCCGTAGTTCAAGATCTTCCATTCTTGCCCTGATGTCAACAAGTTCTTTCCCCCTTTCGGCTTTACTCATCAGCTCCGAGTTTTTCCTCTCAGCATACCCACAGCCTTCAGTAGCCATGTTGCTGTCTCTGTCTTCTCTCCTAGCAAACCTGCTTCTCACTCCTGCAAATCTGAGTGTCCCAGCTTCTCCTACAGTCCTCCTGACTATTGCCTACATGCAAACAATCACCACAGAGTCTCCAGCAACCATGTCTTCTTTTTCCTTCTCCCTCTTCTTGCAATATACAACAGAGTTCTAGCTCTTATACCAAACTGACGCAGCCGCATCCCTTGCCTCCTCAAAAGGGCTCTGTGCTGACCTCCCGGTCTTTAAGGATCGTTCGAATTCCTCTTTGAACCAGAGCGACTCTTTCGATTCCACAGTGGAATCTCTTTCAAAAACCGATCCACAGGTCCTTTCTGCTCCTTCACGGCCTATGCATACACGACCGCTCCTCTTTCCACAACAAGAAAATGAAATTTCAGGCTTCGGGGTTTCCTAATTCCCGATGATAGGAATCCTCTGTATTCTCGACCTTTTGAACACCGAATCTCTGAAATGCTGAAATGGATTCAACAACGTTTAACCCCCATGGCTATCTCATGGTCCATGTGACCACTATTCCATATGACCGCAGCCCTATGTCTTTCACAATTTCGAGCTTTCAAATGTCGAAACGCATGGACACTTTGTCCTCAGGATTCCCGATCCTCTGAATCCCGATTTCCCGATATGACGTCAGCTAGGAAACCCCTTTCGGGTTTTTTTCCGAATTCTTGGATTTCCGCCATGCGTCCTCCTATGATGGACAGTCCTCAATCATTTCGCGATTTCACGAAATCAAATTCCAAAATGCTCCAGCATCCTGTCCTCTTGATCCCCAAGTTCCGAACTCCGAAATGCCGGTGGCTCCCGATCTCCGCCGTGTGTCCCAATCGATGGACGGCTCAGATGTAATTTGGGGTTTTCACCATGGATTTTCCTTATCTCTTGCCCATGGAACTCCCGATTTGCCGAGTCCCGAAACTCTGATGGAGTCTTCCCTTTTGGGACTTTCACCCTCTTGTTCACAAATCTTTAACCCCATGTAACTCTCGACAGATCTGATGGCTGTCGGGTACTTAGATCAAGATCCAATGGTCTAGATCCGTTCTTCTATGCACACTCTGGAGACTAAACTCTGTGCATATTCACCTGATCCAACAGCTGATGGGTATCTGAGTGAGATCCGACGACTGGTGATCTCCTCTTCTGTGCACTCTTCCTACTCTCTCCGGGACGTGAAATCTTCAACGGTCCAGAATCTATCGGCTGATCCAACGGT
The DNA here is from genome assembly GCA_010110895.2 of Picea sitchensis. NCBI lineage: Eukaryota > Viridiplantae > Streptophyta > Pinopsida > Pinales > Pinaceae > Picea > Picea sitchensis. The sequence goes on along the minus strand of SNQJ01S0072046.1, from coordinate 30,528 downwards.
CGATGTTGCTCCTCCCGAGCTTTGGCACTTTCTTCCTGCACTTGGAAGAATTCCAAGTTTCCAAAGGCCTCGACCTTTGCCTTATTTCTCCTCCGCAAACTCCTTTACTTTGAGTTCTCGCCTTTGCGTATGAAAACGCTTGTCTCTCCTGAGCTTTATAAACTCTGAATTCCTCCAAAGAGTCCTTCAACCTCTGCACTCCCTGCAGCCACAACTCTGTGCACCGAAATCATTGTCCCTCCTGAGCTTCTCCAAATACTCAGGCCTCCAAGGAAATAAATCTTTCTCCTTCTTCTGCTGGTGGGGAATTTAATGCCCTCCTGGCTATTCTTCTGCTCAAGCAACCTATTTGCTGAGTCTACAGGGTGTTCAACAACCCTGTGAAGATCCTGTTAGCGATAAAAAACGCACTGGCATTTTTGAAAGAACGATGCCTAATATTGTAGGGAAAATTTGAATAGCTTCTCGGGCTCCAAATGCAGATTTGAAAGCACCATTGGAAAGCTTAGGATTTGTAGATGTCGATCGACTATTTAAGCATGCAAAAAAGACTCTCCATGATTGAGAAATTTGATTTTGAAAAAATCTGCGCTTTCACCAGCGCAGAAGGCAGAATTATAACTAGTTAGCTGGTGAAAGCTCCGCCTTTCACCAGCTAAGGAGCGAATTTTCAGGTAAATTAGCTGGTGAAAGCCTGTAATGACCAGAATAATCGAAATTTCACCCAGATCAGAAATTTTTGAGCCAGAAAGAGATGAAACCTCTTGGAATAGATAGGTGGTGAATTATGAAGTCAGATTTAAATGCTACTTTTGTGAGATAAGGTCAGAGAGGGGTTGTTCAAACACATTTGGCCTCATTTTAAAAGGTAAAGTTTCATGATTTTTGGCACACATCATCAAATTTGAATTCCACTTTCAGAGGAACAGATCAAAGAGCCTTGGAAGGCTAGGCTACACTTCATCAACTTTCAACCAATGATTGAAGACCAAAATATAGAGATTGACCTCATCTTGAGGATCTCTTCCTAGTTTTTTGTAAATTTAGTTTACTTTCTATTTTTAGAAAATCAGATCCACTGTTTTAGGATCTGATAACTAAATTTTAAAGATATAAAGCTACAGAAGGAAGATGAATGAGGGGGTTCAATTCTGGAGACATTTTTTGGCTATGTAACTTGTGCATTATTTTGCTATATGAATGACAGTTTTCTTTGGTCATTATATATCAGTCTATCCGCATTTTCCACTATTCTGTATTTAGTTCTATTCAGCGTAGTTTTTTAGAACTGTCATCTTCTGATATAACTCATGAATATGAATTAGATCTTCTTACATTCTTGTATGACCCTACAGATTTGTACTTGGTTATCTTGAATGTCATTCTTCATATCTTGATTATTTTTGCTATAACTGATATCTAGTTTCTTGAAGCACTGGTTCATTTAGAGGCATGATACATTATCTTCTTGCTTATCCATCCTCAGTTATCCCATTGATCCACACTTTGATTATTAAATTTCTTAAGTTACCAAGCATTCTTAGCCTACAACCCTAAGGAGTTTCTTGGAGTGATAACAGATCCCTCAGTGGACTCTTTAAATTACAGAACTCAAAGAGTTCTCTTCTCCCTGTGCCTGTCTGCACACTGACTCAAATGCCCACCTGGCAGGGTATCTTCTCACAGAACATCCAATAGTTCTATACTCTCCTGCACACCTATGCACCTGCTCAATGCCTACTTGGCAGAGCTCTCAGAATCCTCAGTGATTTTGGTTCTCTTTGAACTCATAGCAGAGTTCCTCCTAAATGCATCCCTATGCATATGCTCAATGCCCACTTGGCAGAGCTTCTACAGAACTCCTCAGAGATTCTGTCCGCAACTGTGTTCTTCTCCATAGCCTTGCCATCTAAGGTGTTCAACAACCTCAAAGGTCTTCTCCCGAGTTGATGATTTCAACTTCTGTGCCCACCTGGAATGCCTCTGTCTGACTCCACAGAGTTCAGAAATGCACCCTCTGTGCACGGCTATCAGAACCCGCAGGGTTTTGTCACACCCTCCTGGTGTGAAGCCTCAAAGACCTCTCAAGCTTGAAATCAAACAAAACCCCTTTAAATGCCTAAACATAACATACATTCACAACATAAAAGAACACTCATAGACATTCATTTAACATATGAAAGATGCAGGAAAAACTGTTGTTTATATTAAATGGCAAATGCCTGTTTATACAAGGTGTTCCTGATCTTGGACTGTAACAAAGTCTCAGCTCCTTCTCTTCTGCTCTCTACTCGCAGACTCTCTTCTCATTCCACTAACTCTCTCCTACAAAATGAGATACTCTATTTCGTTTATCTGAGGGGGCTCTTTGAGCTCTTCCCTCCAACCTACCTACCCTATTCAATTACATTGAATGGGCTTTCTAGTCCATCATTTGGGTCTATATCTCAGCCTTACAAACATTTAAAGCCTATCTACTCTATGCCTGCACAAAGGCATGGCGCCATGGCTCAACAGCCTAAACATTAATTACATTCAAATACAAAATTGAAGATGAGGGTTGCGCCTCTCTTCAGCCTTGAATGCATGCGCTGACATGACTGGCTGGCTGGCTGGCTGACGTGGAGAGATGCTCCTGCATCATCCCACTTGGTGCAATGGGCAAGTTGGACCTGATGCTATCTACAAGAGGCTTGACTGTTTTCTTATTGTTGAACACTTAATCTCCTCGGAGGATCAGATTCACACATGGGTGGACTATCCCTTTCTATCAGATCATGCATCGATTATCTTACAGCTAGACTCATCCTTTCATAAGATCACATATCCTTTCAAACTAAACTCGAGTTGGCTCCATGAAGCGGATTTCAATTCCATTGTCGCTGATGTATGGAATGATCCTATTTTTTTATCTGAGCCCTATATTCAACATAGATTTACTTGGAAGCTTAAGATCCTCAAATCCGACATAAAAGCTTGGGCAACAATACATAAGAGACACAACACACAAAGGCTCCTAGAACTTGAAAATGAGATTCAACACCTTCTATTAGCATATGCGCATGTGGGTGACTTTCGTGACCATTGTTTCACATTAAAAGGATTGGAATCTGATAGAAACAAACTCCTTCTTGAAGAAGAAGACTTATGGAGACAACGTTGTAGAACAACCTGGATTAAGAATTGTGACCTTAATACTAAATATTTCCACAATATTTCTATTTCAAACAGGAGAAGAAATCACATCTGGAAGACCATTGATGCATAAGGTACTTACGTTAGTGGACAACAGGCATTAAAAACAACAACAATTCGACATTATCAACCTTTTTTCGAGGAGAATAATACTAGAAAATTACAGACTTCGATCACTGTGGCTAGTCTCTTTCCCCCTTTAGTTACTGAGGCAGACACTCATACTCTTGACAATACATGTACTATGCAAGAGATTATGGCAGCCTTAAAATTTTTCTCCAAAGATAAAAGTCTAGGCCTTGATGACTGGACGGTAGAATTTTATCTGCACTTCATTGACTTGGTTGGCCCAGATCTTTTGGCACTTGTGGAGGACTCTAGACTTAGGGGGAAGGTGGATGGAGCCTTGAACTCAAATTTCATCACTCTCATCCCTAAAACAAACAATCCTTCTACCTTTTTTGATTACATGCCCATTGCTCTTTGCAATCTTTGCTATAAACTTATCTCTAAAATCACTGCGACAATGATCAAGCCCATTCTCTCTCGGTCCCTTTCGAATGAACAACTAGGGTTTTTAAAAGGACGACAGATTCTAGACGGCAGTGACACCGCCCAGGAGTGTATGCACAATATCAAATCTAAAAATCAAAGGCACTCATTCTCAAACTTGATCTCTAGAAAGCCTTTGATTGTATAAACTGGGACTTCCTCAGATTAAGCTTGACTCAGATGGGCTTCAAATTTTCTCTAATCAAATGGATCATGAGCTGTGTAGTTAGTGCTAACCTTTCCATTCTGATTAATGATGAACCCACCATCTTTTTTCTCATTGGAAGAGGTCTTCAATAGGGCTGCCCCCTCTCCCCTTTGCTCTTCATTCTGGCTATGGAAGCCTTGAGTCTGCTTCTCAAATATGATCAAGCTGATGGAAAAATCACGGGTATTAAGGTGTCTAAGATGATCAAGATTCTACATCTCCTCTTTGCCTATGATGTTCTCATCATGACAAATGATTCACCTCAGGAATGGATGGAGATCAGAGAGATTTTAAAAATTTTCTGCAGTGCCTCGGGTTTAGCAATCAATTGGGATAAATTGACCTTCCACTTTGCTAATCTTCAACAACAATACTTGAATCAACTCAAAGGTTTTTTCCCCACACCTTTACACATATATCTGTAGGTTTTAAGTATCTGGGCTACTTCTTAAAATCAGACTCCTACAAGATGGCGGGCTGGAACTGGCTCATTGCAAAAGTTGACAAAAAGATAGGGCACTCGTATATGAGATGGCTCTTGCTTGGTGGCCAATATAATCCCATCAAAGCTGTCCTAGAAGGAAAGACAATTTATTTGATGGCCTTGACAACCATTCCATCTACATTTCTTACCAAACTTCTCCAATTGACATACAAATTTCTCTGGTCAGGTTGCTCAGACCACACCCGCCAACATCTTTGCAATTGGGAAGACTTGGCAAAGCCCAAACAAAAAGGCAGTTGGGGCATTTGGAATTTATTTCTCTTCAGAGAAGATCTTGCAACTAACTGCCTATGGCGTGTGCTAACCATTCCAAGCATTTGGCAATCAATAATAAAGGACAAGTATCTATCTCATCATACAGTCACTAGCTGGCTTATATTTGACTCAGACAACACCAGGACGTCTTCTATTTTTTGGAAAAATTTAAACAAATCAAGGCAATGGATAACTCGCTGGCTTTGTTGGTAGCTAGGCTCAGGTCATTCCATTCTCCTTGGGCGTGACTGCATCCTTGGTATAAATGAATCTAATACTCTTCCTCAGCTTCTGATCACGCATCTACACAACACAAACTTGCATTATTTTTACCAAGATAGAGCACATAACTGCCCGCACCACACACCTGGAATGTGGTTATCCAACACAGATCTGGGTCTTAACACAAATCTCGCCACAATATGGAACACCTTTGTTTCAAACCTAACCCTATCGGGTATCACCTTAAATGAGTCCGCCGATCAGCTCAAGTGGTGGGGGGGCGATCACTCTGGTATAATCTTTGTCTAGAACATACATACAACACTTTCGAATTCCATTTGGCACAATAACACTAGCGGATGGAGAAAAATTTTCTGGACCTGGCACCTGCCTACCAAAATAAAGCTACTCACCTGGCTCATGTTTAAATACAAATTGAATACATGGGACACCCTTCAATGGAAGGGTTGGATTGGACCAAACATCTGTTCTCTATGCCTCATTGATGCAGAAACAACGGATCATCTTTTCAACAAGTGTCCATACACCAAAAAAGTTTGGGACTTAATCACATATGTTTTAAATTTTAAAACATTTTGGGATGGGCCTACATGCAGACTGCTTTGAATCATGGACTTGTAGGGAGCACAATCTAAAACAACAGCCTTCCCTGGTTTGTTGGATTATATGGCTGGACAATTTTTTTTTTTTTTTTTGAAAATGTGAATCAATCCATTAACTCTATAGTCTACAAATCCCTTGGTTTACTTAAAACCTGTACTGCTACGCACACTAGAAAGCATTGTTCGCATAATACAAAGAGGGCTCTTGTTCTAAGGGACACACCTACAGGCTGGCTTGATGGTGAAACACTTTCCAATGGCACTCAGAGTGGTGTTGGAGGATTGATTAAAATCAATAATTATACTTCTTACAGATGGACCTTTAACTGCGGTCCAGGTACCAACACCAGGGAAAAATTATTGGGTGCCTGGGCTATGCTCTACCTGGCTTCCAGACTCCACATCGATACACTACATATTTATGGTGATTCCAGAATAATCATTGAGTGGTTGAAAAATAGGGGCGATCTACAAGCCATCCCTCTTCTGGCTTGGAAGGATAGAATCCAACTTCTCCTACCCACTTTCAAACATCTCAACATCAACCATATCTACCGAGAACACAACAAATCAGCAGATCAATTATCCAAGATTTTTCTAAAAAAAAAGTGGGATTTACAACTTACAATCTTTGGTTAGATGGCCATGAGGGTCCTCCACATTTTCTAACCCTCATTTAATATATGCTCTCCATCCTAGCAGGTTTATTGATCTGAATTTTGAAGACTTTCTTGTAGTCGAAGTATACCTAATACTTTCCTCTAGATGAAGTTTACCTAAAGATACTACTGTTTTATTTTGTTCTATTTACTTGGGGTTATATCCCTCACATATACTTGTATCCAATCATTTTGCTCCTTATTTGAACTTAACCCCTATGCTGGTCGAGAGACCACTAATGGCGAAAGTTTATTTGATATATAATACATTTTCAGCCGAGCATGTATATATCTGTAATGAGAATATATTATATTATCAATATAATAGAGAAAATTTCCTATTGGAAAAAACTTGGCACCATTCCATGGCGTTGAGATGTAGGGAGCAAAGAGCGATAACATTAGGCTTAAAATTCATTCG
>SNQJ01S0072045.1:42319-62661 GCA_010110895.2 Picea sitchensis | reverse complement strand
CATGTGATGGGTAGTGTTATAACAATATTCCCCCAAATTAAGCCACTTGACCCATGTTTTATGTTGTCCTACCACATAATTCCTGAGGTACCCTTCCACCCATTTATTGACTATTTCTGTTTTTCCATCGATCTGTGGGTGATAACTCATACTAGGTGTCAACTCGGTGCCAACAAGCCTAAATAACTCCTGCCAAAACGTGCTCATGAACTTGCTATCCCTGTCACTCACAATATTCTTGGGTAAGCCATGCAATCTGAAAACTTATTTTAACAACAATTTTCTACCTGAGATGCACTATACTCCATGGACATGGTAAAGAAATGTGCAAACTTTGTTAGGTGATCCATAACTACAAAACTGTCATCCTTTCCATGCACCTTAGGAAACCCAGTGACTAAATCCATGGATATGCTCTCCCATTTATATCTTGGAATGGGAAGTGGTTGTAACAAACCCGTCGGATGGGTATGCTCAACCTTGTTTTGCTGATAAGTTGCACATTCTCTAACATAGTGTATAACATCCTTGAGGCCCTTCCACGCAAACCTCTCTCTGATCTGCCTGTAAGTCTTGAGGAACCCTTAGTGCCCCGCTAGTGGTGAATCATGGAATTCCCTAAGCAACTTTTCCTTGAAGTTTTATTTTGGTACCACAAAAATCCTTCCCTTATAGTAGATAAGGTCATCCAAAATCCGAAATCGATCATCCTAAATTTGTCCCTCCATCAGTTCACATGCAAACTCATTTTTGGAGTACTCCACAAAAATATGTGACTTCCACTCAACTAATATCTTTGACATAACATAAGCTGAAGGTCTCCTAGACAAGGCATCTGCTACAACATTATTTTTCCCTTTTACAAACTCTATGTCAAAATCATAGGCCTGGATTTTGCTCACCCATTTTTGTCGTCTTTCATTGAGGTCTTTTTGCTCCAAAAAGTATTTGAGGCTATTGCGATCGGTTTTGACTATAAACTTGGCTCCAACCAAGTATTTCCTGAACTTATCTAGCTTATGCATGATAGCTAGCATCTCCTTATCATACATGGTATACAATAACTTGGGTCCTTGGAGTTTTCTTCTTTCAAAAGCAATATGATGCATGTTCTGCATGAGGACAATCCCAATTCCTTCTCTTGATGCGTCACAATCTAGTATAAATGGTTGGGAGAAATATAGTAATGCTAAGACTGGGCATGAGCTCACAACCTTCTTCATTTTATCAAAAGTTTGTTGTGTTGCTTCTACTCATTTAATCACACCCTTCCTGGTTAGATTGGTCAAGGGTGCATAAAGCTGTGAAAACCCCTTAACGAATCTCCTGTAGTAGGTGCAGATGCCAAGGAATACCCGGAGCTCTGTGATTGTTTTAGGTGTTGGCCAATCCAATATGGTTTTTATTTTCTATTGATGAACCTATACCCATTTTGCCCCAGTAATATGCCCCAAGTATAAGACTTCTATCATTCCAAATTCACATTTAGATTCTTTGGCGTAAAAGGATTGGTCCTCCATGATGCTCAAAATTTTATGCAGATGCTAGAGGTGATCCTCCCAAGTTTTGTTATAGATCAACAGATCATCAAAGAAAACCAATAGATACTTCCTCAATTGTTTGTTGAAAATGTGGTTCATTCAAGATTGGAATGTAGCTGGTGTGTTAGTTAGCCCAAAGGGAATAACTAAGAAATCATAATGCTTATAATGGCACCTGAAGGTTGTCTTGTGGATGTCTTGTTCTCTCACCCGAATCTGATGGTATCCCGAGCGAAGATCAATATTTAAAAAATAAACTGTGCGGAGCTCATCTAACAATTCATCAATCCTGGGAATTGGATACTTGTTTTTAATGGTTTTCTTGTTCAATGCCCTGTAGTTAATGCACACATTTCTTCTTAACCAATATAATTGAAGATACAAATGGGCTTGAGCTAGGCTTAATGTGTCCCATGTCCAAAACCTCTTTCATTGCCTTCTCAATTTCATCTTTGAACCTTTTTGGGTGTCGGTAAGGTGTGGTGATGACTGGATTAGCTTCTTCCTCTAGCTCAGTGGTGTGCTCAAATCCCCTATCTCGTGGTTTCCCTAGAGGAATTTGTCCAAAAACCTTCTCATGCTTACCAAGTATCCTTTGTATGTCCTGTGAATAATGTTGGCGCCCCTCCTGAGTGATTTGGACTGAGACTAAACACTATGTTGCATATGCCACATCCTCACGCCTAAATATAGCCTCCATGCACTTTGCTGAGACCACCCTAGGAGCATTCTTTGTCATTCCTTTCAATGTTACCCTCTTTCCTTCATCATAATCGAAAGACATATCCATAATTTTTCAATTTGTAGTGATAGGACCCAAGGTGATAAGCCACTGAACTCCTAGTATAACATTGGTGTTTTGTAGGTTCATCACATAAAAATCTTGTGCCAAATTATACTTGCCCAAGGTAAGATTCATCTATGGGATATTTTTGTCACATGGCATGGCGTGTCCCCTGCTACCTCTACCAGGAATCCCTCAAACTCAACAGTAGGGAGATGTCTTCTATTCACCAGAGCAACATCAATAAAGTTGCGGGAGGCCCCACCATCAATAAGTACAGTGACCCTTTGTCCTTGGAGGACTCCTCTCATCCTGAAAGTGCTAAATTTTGGTACCCCACTGATGGATGCAATAACAACCTTCTTAATTCCCTCCCGGTTGCACATTAGCTCTTCCTCTTCTTCCCCATGCGTTGACTCCTCTTCTGTTCGGGTCACCTCTATGTTTTGAATATGCCCAACATCATCTTCATCCTCACTATCGGAAATAACCTCAATGTAGTGGATCTTTCCTTTCCCCATGCATCTATGATCTGGTTCCCATGGTTCTTTACAAGAATAGCATAATTGTTTCCTTCTCAACTCCCTTCTGGTAGCTTCATCCAGTTTTCCCTTACCTTTGTCTACAACCCTTTGATCCTTTCCCCTTTGGGTAATTGGTGGCCTTGGAGTGAATTTGTTTTTGGAAGCTTCCCCCTCTAATTCCTTAGTCCTCCAAATCACATCCTGGAGTGTATTAGGATTAAAAGTCTTGACCCATCCACGCAAGGGCTCTGCCAATCCTTCAGAAAAGAACATCATCAATATTTATTCTGACACATTTGGAACCATGACTGCTAGCCTATGAAACTCTTCAATGATCACTTCAGTTATGCTTGTTTGTTTAAGTTAGGTGAGCTCTTGGAAATGAAGCTCTGGAACCCCTTGAACAAACCGGTCTATGCGCCTATGTGTGAAATCCACATATGAGTTAATGTGTGCATGTCCCAAAGTGGTCATCCCATGGTACCACCACTCATGGGATTTTCCTTCCAAGTATAGGGTGGAAAATTTAATGGCATCCATCTCCATCATGGGATTTAATTGCAAGTAAGCATCCAATTTCTACACCCATGTCCTTGTAGAAGTCTTGGTTGATCCGTCAAAGGTGGGAATATCCATTTTCCTTGCCTTGCATCCTAGATCATTATTGCTCCTATGAAAATATCTAGGTCAGCCTCTGTATTTAATTCCACAATACTCTCCCATGAAACATGTCTCCTGAATCCTACACTCAAGGTTGCATATCCCCTCTCACACTCTTCAAAGTTGTCTTCCACCTCCACATGCCCTAGAACATTAACATCTTGCTGTTGTGTATCTAAGAAACATGGAATGTAATGGATGGACGATATCTTGCTACTCATTGGTGCCTTGTTGGTTGTGCCCCCAAATAGACTTTGCCCCTCAATGTGGAGCTGATGACTAGTCTCTGTGTGATACCTTTCTCCTCCCTGAGATATGCTAGCCCCATTATTCCCTTCATTATTATGTGTCTCCCCGCCATGTACCATATGCATGAGAAGATGTGCAATCCTATCTTTCCCTGCTTCCAATGTGGTAACCAAGCACTCATGTCCCTGTTCTATACTTGTTAGTGCCTTTTTAAGATCCTCCTGTCCCCGAGATACGTGTTCATGTGTCTCACCCAAATGGTGCTGCATAATAAACTTTGTCTTTTCAATGGAGCGTTGCAGCTCCTAAGTTATCTCTATTAACTCAATTGGCATATCCTTATCAATGCCATCTCTTGTTTCTTATCGTTCTCCCATCTCTGTTTCTGGTTCCTTGACCCCTTTTTCCTTCCTTCTCCTGTTATAACCTTTCATCAACAAATCCCTGTAGGCTCGTAGGATTTAATGCTATGATACCACTGTAATATTCCTAAGTAAATTTGTGTGGAATGCTTTAATTTTTTAGTTTTCTGGTTGATGCATTTTGTCATACAGTTCGCACCAGTAGCTTCCTCAGGCTCATGCTGGGGTTTAGTTTTGAGTTTTACAAGACAATATAGTTTGCATAATAGAAATGATCTTTAATAATAACGAAGTAAATAGAAATAACATCAAGGAACAAACACAAACTCAGATCTGGTTTTATTTATTATATAGCTGACCTCAATACAATAAAAGAGTAGATTTGGAAATATATAGAAGGATGGAAGATGTGGATAATAACACCTCCAAAATACATATAGATTCGTGCAAATTGAAAAGGTCGATTCGAGCTGAAAAATCGTTGACATCGGTAGGGTTATCAAAGTTTGGGATCTTTGGGTCAGGCTCGAGCCCAGGGATTGCGACCATGGAGGGGCTGGGCACCCCCCAGGCATCCCTTCCGCCTCCTTCGCCGATCTCGCCTTCTGAGGCTTTCAATCGACTCCTGGCTGGACTTCCACAAAAGAAAACTATTGAAGCTGCGAAATTTGTTAAAAAATTGGACGATATTCTGTTGATCTCCCTCCCTCCAGAAACCCCGATCCAGGTTGCTCTGTCGTTGGCCGATCGGTCTCTCATCGGCCAGTTCACTGCGCTATGGACATCCCCAAAATCCAATGAAAGCTGGGTCAACAGAAACTGGGCGTCGTTGATCAAAGAAAGTGTCACTTCTTACGTTCTGGGGAGAGGATACTTCCTCTTCGAATTCACATCAAAGGACGACAAAGATCTGATCTTCCAAAATGGACCCTACTTCATGGGCCCTCGGGGGCTGTACTTGAATAAATGGACCCCGGACTTCAATCCGACAGTAGATGTGCCCAAAGCAGTCTTAGTGTGGGTCAGACTTCCAAATCTCCTAGTACACTGTTGGAATGGGGACTCCCTGAGACACATTGGAAATGCCTTGGGGAAATTTATAGATCGAGCGAACAATAAGGACCAATACGACTGTACCAGGATCTGTGTAGAAGTAGATATGGAGGTGGGACTACCAGAGGCCATCACATTAAAGGTCAGAAGCTGGACACATTTACAGAAACTGGACTATGAGCAGCTGCCCTTCAAATGTCGGAAATGCCATGTTTATGGCCACTTCGCCAGAGGCTGCCCGACCAACAAAGAGGCTGGGCAAGGGAAGGAGGATGGATGGAACCAAGTCAAGCGTTCCAAACCCCATCTCAAGAATCAAAAGCAGGGAGGCCTTATTGGCAAAGGACCTCACCAGGCCATTGCCCAATAGATATCATTCAAACCTGTTCTAGAAAATAAGTTCGACCCTCTAAGCTCACAACTAGAGAATACTCAGGAGGTCGGGATCCAAGAGGAGACATAAGCTACCCAGGAGATCAAGGCCCAAAAAACAACTCCTTCAAGTAAAGGTACTTCCTCAGCCTCCCACAAAGGAATGAGTGCTGAAGATCCTCAAGGTATGGCTATAGAAGTTGAGGAAGAAGAGCAGGAAACAGACAAATTAGAAGAGGAAGGAGAAATAGGAGAGTCCCAAACCTAGATAAGAAGATCTTTAAGAGGAAAAGTACGGCGAGGGAAAAAGGGGAGCAGGAGACCTACAAAGATAAAATTTAGGGCAACCAACCAACTTTGGAAAAAAACTGCTAGCCCCAAAGACTAAGACACTGAAAAACCAGACCCAAGGCTCAAGGGCCATGAAACAAAATAATGAGAAGGTCATCTCTTGGGTGTAGAGGTATGGGGACCAAAGCAAAGGAAGAAGTCGTCAGAAGCTTAATCAGAACGGAAACCCCAGATATACTTCTCGTCCAGGAGACAAGGCTGGAAGACATAGCCTTCCTTCAAGCAAGAAGGAAACTTTGGATGAAAAGTGAATCAAGAGACATCCCTGCCTGGGGGGCCTCAGGAGGGATTGACACTCTTTGGAACGTCAACAAATTTACAATCCTATTTGAGGCTAGGAACACTCATTGGTTGCTATTGAAAATGCAGAATTTGGACACTAAGGAAACTTTTGTCTTTTCAATGTTTACTCTCGAGTCAATGTCCGGGGAAAAAAAAGACTATTGGGATTCTATAAGGCATCAAGCAGATTTGACAAATCTGGAAAATATAATTATTGTTGGAGACCTCAACCTTACTCTTCATCCTTTTTTCAGAAGGATGAAGGGGAGGCAGCGTAGTTCGATATCTGGCAAGGAATGGGTGGAGGACATTATGCGGGCAGGACTTCTTTGGATATAAACCTTCTCTAGTAGAAATATATTGGTCTAATAAAGAGAGTGGGCCTGGACATATTGCTGCGAGGCTAGATAGATTTTTTATTCAAAGTTCCTATTTGCTGCTAGGTTTAGAGCCTAGAATGCATATTCTTGCCAGCAGCGTCTCGGACCATAAGCCCATAAAGCTAGAACTTCTAGCTCACCATGATCTGGGTCCCATCCCCTTTAGATTCAGCCTCTAAGGTAAAAGGAGCCGGTTTTATACAAGCACTATCAAGGATTGTTGGAATAAGCCTGTCAATGGATCGCCTTTCTTTATTTGTTACCCTTCTAAGCTTTTCCTCCCATATATATAGAAAGGTGATCCGTTGATGGGTCAAAACTCTGCCCAAACCGGATATAGAAAGGAAATCCATTAAAGCTGCTTTTGTCTCCCATCAAACTTGTATGGAGAACACTATACTCACAAAGGAGTTAATAGATCAAGCTAAGGTACCAGCGGGGCTATCACACAAGGCACATGGCCGGAAGAGTGTGTGGAGATTAAATCTAAATCTACGGCTCAAAGCGAGGATAGGAACCACTTTTTTCCACAAACAAAGCCAGAACGAGGAAATGCTTCAACACCATTTCAAAGATTAAATTGGATAGAGATACTCACAACGAATTTGACAACATAAAGAAAGCAGCCTTCTCACACTTTCAATACTTGTATAGAGAGGACAAAGACCCAAATCAATATCCAGATCTGTTAGATATTATACCCACTGTACTCTCTCTGTGTATGAAGGAGAATCTTGAGGCTAAAGTCACTAAAGATGAAGTCAAAAAGGCTCTGTTTGATATGGATCCGGATAAGGCCCCACGGCCGGATGGATTCTCTGCTAGATTCCTTCAAGCCTGCTGGCCGATCGTTGAAAAGGACCTTCTCAAAATGGTTCAAAAGTCTCAAAATACTCAGAAAATAGGTGGCAGCACAAACTCTGATTTCTTAGCCCTCATACCCAAGGAAAAAGGTGCCAACAACTTCAACAGATTCCGTCTGATTTTCCTATGCAACATTGGATATAAATTAATCACTAAATTAATTGCAAACAGGATGAAGTGCATTCTTCCAAAAATAATTCCTAAGAATCAAGGAGGCTTCATCAGGAAGGCAGATCGTGGACAATTACATCCTTGTTCAAGAGGCAATACCCTCAAGTCTTCTCCGAAAAGAGCAAGGTATGGTGATTCTGGCCTTCAATTTGGAAAATGCCTTTGATCGAGTAAATCATAGTTTTCTATTAAATGTTATGAGCAAGTTTGGTTTTGGAGCAAATTTCATTAAATGGATCAGGGCATGTATCTCGGAGCCATGGATTGCTCCTCTTGTAAATGGAAGAGCCATTGATTTTTTCAAGGCTTCGAGAGGACTTAGGCAGTGGTGTCCTCTATCCCCTCTGCTTTTGTCATCCAAGCCTACTCACGTCCTCGGCTTCACACTAGGCAAAATCAAGATCAAGACATTAGCAATTTGTATGTGCAGAGGGTCAAAACATTAATCACGCTTTGTTTGCGGATGACACTCTTCTTTTGGGTGATGCCTCTCTCTCCTTTGCCTTAAAATTCAAAGAGGTTTTGGATGAATTCAGTGAGACCTCATGCAGCGTTGTTAACAAGAGCAAATGCCACATCTTCAGCTGGAATATAATGCCCAGATTGCTTTCTGCCATTTCTAGATGTTTGGGGTTTGCAGCCTCCTCTTCTTGGTCCTCTTTTAAATACCTGGGCCTCCCTGTAACTCATAAAATACCTGCCAGCAAAGACTGGCTCCATCAGCTGGAAAAATTCAAGTCAAAGACTCAAGCCTGGGGTTACTCCTGGCTCAATAATGCTGGCAAATCAGTCTTAATTAAATATGTGCTTACTAGCCTCCCTCTATTCCAATTCGCTGGGCTTCTCGCTCCAGCAACCATTTAAAAAAAGATGGAAGAGTACATACGGAGGTTCTCTTGGAAGGAAAACATAAACGAAAACAAGATCCCCACTTGTCGGTTGGGAAACCATCTCCAAACCCGTTGTGGGAGGTGGTCTAACTTCAAAAATCTCTGTCAGGAGAATGTGGCAATGGCGGCAAAAAATATTTGGAAGATCATATCTGTAGCTGGGCCCAATTGGC
Organism: Picea sitchensis; assembly: GCA_010110895.2. Classification (NCBI taxonomy): domain Eukaryota; kingdom Viridiplantae; phylum Streptophyta; class Pinopsida; order Pinales; family Pinaceae; genus Picea; species Picea sitchensis. Next base: position 54,005 of record SNQJ01S0072045.1, on the reverse strand, counting down.
TCTGGAAAAAATATTTGGGGAGGATACGTCTGAGATGTTTAGAAAATGTGATTCAAATGCCTAACTTGACATTTCTCAAACTGTATGCTAAATCCGCCCCTCTAATTACTACGCACTCCCTCACCCGGATCCCGAGCGCGGAAAAAAATCAACATTTGGAGAGACAAAATCATGAATAAGGATCAATAGAAAATGAGCTTCTCAAACTAGATTGTTCGCGTTCTTTGGATGGGCCAGAGAGGGTCTCGCGTCGTTGTGGGATATTTCTTCTTGGCACAACTCTTGTGCGGGACGCGATGAGTCTTGGGATCACTTGACCCTTAGAATGAATTACGCTGTAAAATTCAGAACATTGCACATGAGAAAAAGAACTTGAAAAGGTTGAGGGGCGAATGCGGAGGATCGTCGTCTCCTTAGAATTTACACCAAATTGAATGAGAGACCATCTGACCCCAGGCCAGCTCATGGCAAAGGGGAGTGCAGCGTTCCTTCCTTCTTGGCCCAAAAGTGGACTTGTTTGCACGGCTCTTACGCCATGCTTAAAATCTTAACTTATGACTATTTGCATAAGAAATGATTCTACGGTCCCTCCATCTGCTCATTGTGCAATGAAAATGCAGAGACATCAGTCCACCTAATTCTAGATTGCAACTTCTCCAAGCAGATCTGGTCTTCCTTTATTCAAGATTTGGATCCTAATTTCATGCTCCCTTGCTCCACTGTTGAACTCTTCTCTAAATGGGCAATCAGATATCCTGACCCTCCTCCTAAAAACCAGATAATTAAATCGGCATAGGCTATCCTCCCAAAGGTTATCTGTTGGTATATATGGCTAGAACGCAACAGAAAAGTCTTGAGGAATGCAAAGCAGAATCCAAAGGCCTTAGAAATCAGGATTAAATGCCAAATAAAGGAATGCTTGACTAACATAAAATACGACTCCAATCTCAGCCAACAAGACATCAAATGGGGATCAATTCTAGATTTGCAATTTCACCCAGCAGTCAGAAAAGCCCCTACTATTAGAGAGTGGCAAATAAGGAAATCTGAAACCGACTTTCAAGAATGGATCAAATCGCAAGCAAGACATTCCCTCTTTTTGATGGAGCAACAAAGGGCAACTCGGGCAAAGCTGGTGCAGGAGGTGTTGTTGTAAATCCATTCCTATGCTCGGGGACTTGGATATTCTTCCATCATTCAAGATGAGGCCAGCAATATCTTCCAAGATCTCAATATCCTCAAAAGAAAAATTAAGCATAAATGAAGCTAATGCTATAGGTGACTCCCAGATCGTTATAAACACAATGGTCTCCAATTCCCCAGCTTTGGATCTTAAACTTTCAAGGCTGATAACTAGAATCAAAGGCTTGGGAAACTACTTTTAGAATTTGAGGTACTATCATGTTTTGAGAATTCATAATAAAGAGGAGGACATCGAAGCCAACAAAGTTTCTCTCCTCTCTGCCGGGGTCAAGATGAAAACCGAAGAAGAATCATAGGAACCCATTCCTTAAAGGCGATTCTTCATGTTTTACTGCTTGCTTTTAAACAAATTTGTTTGTATCTCCAAGTGGTGGAAAATCACTGAAATCGAGTATTTGTGCTCGTTATCAAGGAAGAAATCTAAAAGCTTCTGCTGCACTCTCATCCTTAGCAGTGAGATGCAATAGGACAAAGAAATCACCAATGTAATCAAATTTTCAGCATTCAGGCCAAGATGAATATAAACACTCCTGGCTTGTTTACTGTAAAAAAAGCACCTCCAAAATACAATAGAGAAAAGAGAGATAGACTCCCAAGAACCTCCACTAGCTGCATACAAGAGATCCACAAGATCAATTTCTTTCCCTTCCTCCAAAGTGTTGTCTTCTCTGGTGAGGTTGTGCCCTCCTTTGGATATATGGCCTTAGAGATTCGATCTCTTCAGATCTAGCCTCAAAACCCCATGAAAATGCTAATATCCTATAAGGAAGAGTATGGTTGGATCATAAGATGAATTTCCCTTGATAAAGATGCACATAAGATGAATTTCCCTTGATAAAGATGCAAGATCTGACCACCAAGTAATAGATCTCTAACCCCAAGTGCACCCTCCTTCAGCCTTCATGCCCAACTATGATAATAATAATAATTATTGAAGGAGAAAAACCTCGAAGAATGCCAAGAAGAGTTGCTCCAGGTATGGATAATGCATATAAGACTAGATCTCTTTCAGATCCCACCTCTAGAACCCAAATCGAACTTCCTTAGCTTGGACATTGCACCCTTCCTGCAAAAATCCTCCAATAGTGCGCCCCTTCTCACATATAATAATTGAAATGGATCTGAACTAAATATAATGGTGAGGGTGGAATCTTTCACCACCTTGGCAAAGATTGGACCACGAAAGGAGGGATCTTTCACCTCCATGCTAATCTCTAGTATTTGTCTAGTCAAAACCCTCAGAACACTCAAGCCGCCAAAGCTTAAAGTTGCAAGGGAAACATGATCAAGAATGAGGAAGTGAGGCACCCTCATCCTCTTTTATACCCCAACTTCTAATTCCTCACTTAAATTATTGATTGGCTTTCTAAAGTCTTTTCTTTAATTATCTCGCATTAGCCATTGAAATTATGTCTCCTTATTTGCCAATGCCACTTTTTCCTAATTTGACTTTAGTTCTTTAGTTACATATTTCGCCCATCTTAGTCCCCATTTGGATGAGACTTTAGCCTAGGGGGAAAAACTAGTATACTAAGTCTTCAAGTGCCTTGGTCATATGGAAGTGGATCTTACAATAAATGAGATAATTTATTGTTGTTATAATATGTTGTAATAAGACATTTCAAATATGACATATGCCTTGACAAGTGCGTCCTAAGGGATATGGAATTGTGGTATTGAAGTACACTCATATGGTATTTATTCTCTTGAACTATAAGGTGAAATTGGATTGAAGGAGAGTGAAAAATTATTGCTATAATTTAATATTCTAGATCATCCCAAAGGCTAAATTTTACAAGGATTAGATCTAGGAAACCTCAAATAAATGAGTTGAAATTTCATGATTGCATTAATTTGTGAGATTCTCAAAATATCTACATAGTATTGTCATTGATTGGAATGATATCATTGCCTTCTTATTGATTGGAAGGATGAATAATATAGTTGTTGTACATGGGAAAGGTTGTTGGGTAGTGAAACCTTGGTGTGCTCAAGTTGAGCACTTGCAACCATGAGGGGTTTGATGGGTTGAGGCTCTAGTTTCTCTTACGATGAAAGTATGTTTTCACCTATGATAGGTGGTATGTATACTACATGGACTATTATTATAAAGTTATTTTTAGTGAGTGAGATGTACAAGAGAACCTATGATATGTGGTTTATTTGTTCCAAGTGATGCTAGTATGTTTTCACACGTGATAAGTGGTAGATCTACTTGATTGTTGGCTAGTGTGGGTTCATTTCAACATGTGAGATGCCTAGAAGGACATATGATAGGTGGTTGATTTGTTCCAGTGGATACTAGTGTGATTTACTTCATTTATGGGTGGTGTGAATTTATTTCAACATGTGTGATACTTAAGAGGACCTATGGTAGGTGGTTGATTTGTTCCAATAGATGCTAGCATTTTTTTCCCTATGATATGTGGAGGATATACTTCTTTGATGGTTGTTATGTGATCTATATTTCAACAGGTGTGATGCCCAAGAGAAATTATGATAGGTAGCTTATTTGTTGTAGTATGTGATAGTGTTTGGAGTGGATCAATGCCTGCGATAGGCATGCTTAACCATTTGATTGTTTGTTGTTTTTTGGAACTCGAGAGGGGTTGATTCATTATGTGATAGATCGGTGATTATTTGTTGATTTGTGACTCAAGGGTTTATAGAAATGGCGACCTTATCCAACTTCAATAATTGTTGCCTATGGTTTCTAGTGTTATCCCTCGGGGACAATATTGGTTGTATATCTTACACATTTGTGAAGAGATTGATTATGAATGTGATAGTTGGTGTGATACTAACTTCTTGGTGTTCTATGCATTTGTACTTTGTACTTGATCTTCGAGAGTGGGTCTTTCATGTTTTATTCTTCATACGTGTACTCTTGTCTTGGAGCATTTCGCTTTAAAGAAGGGTATAGGTTCAAAACCTATGTTGGTGGAATTAGTGATTGATTCCAATCTTGCAGATGATGGAAGTAGTGATGAGTACCAATGACATGGTTGTTGGATTCTCTCAGGTAGAGGGAGTTGACCATGATGATACTTTTTCTTGAGGATTCTCCTAGCAAGAAGAAGGTGACCTTGTCGAGGTTGTTGCTTCAATTTCCAAAGGTTTTAAAGTGCATGAGAGGTATTATCATGCTAGTAGATTGATGATAACCCTTTATGGGTTGTTTTTACTCTTACCACAAGATTAGTAATTCAATATTAATGAGTTGGGATATATGCAGATTTTATTATTTTCTTTCGTTGGATCTTATCCACTTGTATTGGTCTTGTTGGAGATGTGATTATGTTTGTAATATGTCTTGAACAACTCTTGATGTGGCACCAAGAGATGTTGGCCCATGATGATGGCTTTATGGATGCGGGAGTTTTGATAGGTTACTATTGATGTATTCCTTGTTCTAGAGTGATTTCAAAGTTTGACAAAAAAGCAATGTTCCAAGGTTATGTTCTCCTTGCATGCTCACCATCTAGGGGTTGAGTTGCAGATTGCTTGGCCGATTTTTTGGAGAGAGACACACCATAATGAGAAATTATTTCTTTGATGTTGAGGCATGTGGACCTGTATTTGTGGGTATAGCTCTTACATAGTAGGTATGATGTTATATTGTGATGGAGTTTTCTTTTAGCTTTATGTAGGCATTGGAATTACAGGTTGCAGATTTAGAGGGATTTGAATGGTGTTACAAAAAACACTTTTCTCGTAAAGAGGGAGTGTTAGCTTTCGATGTTACTCCAAAAGTGTTTTCACCTTGCTAGGAGAGTGCTAGGTCTCCTTGCCTCTTAACAATGCTTCATGGACATATGTATAGGTTAGTTTGGGTAGATGCTTGACCTTGGTTAGGGTATTAACACAACGCCCTTACCCAAGAGGTTATTAACATGATTGGCACGATGATTGACCCATTGGGTTCACACAATGGGGGGGTCAATTACTCAATTAGGGAATGTATCTACCCAGGAGGAGGAGCACTAGGTAATTCGAGGACACTTCGCCTTAGGAGCTTGGGATGATGTGGCATACTTCATGGAGATTCATTATGAACTCGACACTTATGTCAAGGAGGAGCATTAGATATTAGTGACCACATTGGCATAAAACAAAGTCAGTGACTTAACGAGAATTGTGACCTCAAAATGAGAATTCTAGCTCTCAAAACCCATATTTTTGAATAAAAAACACCATTTAATCAACCTCCAAATTAATAAGCAGTGCTATTGGTAGCACCCTTTTTATTTTCAAGGTTATAATTACAACAATTTTTCACCATGACTTTAAATTCTTGTAAAATTGCAAACAAAAATCTTAATATCGACCCTCGAATCAAAAAGTGGTGTTCACAACATCACCTTTTTTTTTTGAGGTTAAAATCACAAGTTGTTTGAAATCGTGGTTTTGAAAACTAGTATCATTCCAAACAAAAACCTTAAAACTAACCATAAAAACAAACATTAGCTAGCGATAACACCTTTTTTCCCAAGTCTAATATTACAACTTGTTTGAAACCATGGTCTTGACCATTATTAACATTGCAAATTGAAACCTCTAAATCAAAATGTAGTGCTACAAATAACACATTCATTTTTTGTTTCAAGCATAAAATTGCAATGTTTCTAAAACTATGGTGTAAAAAACCAACATTGCTACAAACAAAATCATTACATAAATGAATTGATAATTAAAAACAAACATATGGAAAAAATTCCAAAAAAATGAAAAAAAAAACATATTTTTTTGAAACATAAATAAATAGATGATTTATTTTAAATACATAATAATTATTTTATTTTATCTTTAATTTTTTTTTGGTTTGCTAGCATGTCCATAACCTACGGGGCTAGTCTGTGGTCTAAGAAAATGTGACCCAGGGACATCTATGTCGTCAAAATCATCTGAGGATCGCACCCGACCTGGGCCACACCAACCCTTAACATGGTTGGATATTTTGGGTGTCCCCTCCCGACTACTGCAACTTTTGAGCCTTGATCGCCTTACAAAATGAAACCCTCGAAATCCAATCAGCTAACAAGATTTGACTATGTTTTTAAATTATGAAAACAACACTAAAAAACAAATTAAATTTAAAAAAACTAAAAAACAATTAAATTTTAAAATAAAATTCTTTAAAAAAAAAATAAAAATTTATAAAATATATTATAAAAATTAAACAAATTATTAATAAACAAAATAAATAATAAAATCTAAACTAATTTATTAAAATTAAAAACTAAAAATAAAAAATAAAACGAAATTAATTTCATATATGAAAAATAAATTATAAAATAAAATATAAATATAAATATAAATTTAACATTTTCAATTTAAAAGTTTTGAAATTTTGAAATATTTAAAAGTTAAAAAAAAATTAAAACTTAAAAAATAAAAATAAAAACAACCTCCCGTCGCACGGGCGCCCAAAGGGTCACCTGCATGATAAGAGGCCGCAACCTCCCCTCCCGCTGGTGCCCATAGGGCAACCACTCCCACATAGCCGACGAGAGGGGCTCCCATGGAGCGACTGCACTGTGGATCCTGACTAGAGGTGAGGTCATGTGAGTAGGAGGAGGGAAATTCCCGAAATCACCACTCCCCCCCACCCTCCTCCTTCGCTATTTAAATTAGTTTTTTTCAATTTCATTTATTTTTTATTTATTTATTTTTATTTATGTTTTTCAATGAAAATATTCATTTATATATAAATATTAAAAAATCCATGTATTTTCATTTGTTTTAGGTTTCTTTTTAATAATTTTTTTTTTCTTTTAATTAATTAATTTCTTTTCTTATTTTTCATAATTTTATTTGCAACAGTGTCAATTTTTAGGTATTGGTGAAAAAGTTGTAATTTTAGGTTTGAAAAAAGGAAGTAAATGTGTTACTTATAACACCATGTTTCAATTCAAATGTTGATTTCGTTGTTTTGATTTACAATGAAATCAACTGTGAATGGAACGATTTTAAGCAAGTTATAATGTTGACCTCAAAGAAAAGGTGATGTTACTGGTAGCACCACTTTTATTTTTAAGGGCAATTTCAAGGTTTTTGTTCAAAATGGTACTGGTTGTCAAGATCACAATTTCAACCAAGTTGTAATTTTAACACCGAAAAAAATGGGTGATGTTATGAGCACCACCTCTTGTTTCGAGGGTCAATTTTAAGGTTTTTATTTGTTGCTTTATAGATGACGATTATAAAATCTTATAATTTTAACTTTGAAAAAAAAACGAGTGCTACCGGTAGCACCATTTTTAAATAGGGGTAAAAATAGCCTCTAAATGCGAACTCTAAAAAAACAAGAACTCTAGAGAGTTCTTGTTAAGTTGGTACAACTATGTTACATATGAGAGTAACATTGAGCACTTGAGAGGACATGCTGCACACAATTAGAGGGGGAGTTCCTTGCATGAGGACACTTGGGATAATAAACCATCGTGGAAGAGGGAGCATTTGACTAACAACTTATGGAGAGCACACCATCTTGAGGAGGGGCATTGGACCCAAGGAGGATCATGCTTGGAGGGATTTCACATTTGGGGTGGATAAACCCTAGTTTGACACATGTACATCTTGGTATTGTAGAGCCTTCTATATTGGGTTTCCTTGTTGGTTACTTGTATGGACTTATGTCCTTTGTTTATGTTATCCTCCCTCACCTACTTTATATATAAAGGTAGGAGAGAGCTCTTTTACTCATTGCCATCATTTGTACTCTATTATTTGTATTGTCTTAGAGAAGTATTGCAGGGAGCAATATGTTAAGGCTCATGAGGAAAATCTAGGAGCATGAGGTTAGGGTTCATGACGAAACAATAGGAGAATAAAAGGAGAGAAGGGATTATAGAAATAACAAATCCAATGTGTTTATTCAAGAATGTTGTCTGAAATGGCCCAAAGTGGTGTTGCAACCTATGCAATGGATTATCAACATTCATTGATGCATCAAATGACTATTCGATATTCGATGAAACCAATTTTGGAGTATTTTCTAGAAGTAAAATTCTTGTAACCAACATTTCCTCGGTAGCTTTTATTACACTCTCATTGGTTTGCCAACATTGTATTTACATTTTTGTTTTTTTCCCATTTGATGTTGCTTCAAACCCATAACAAAAAAAATCACTTGCTTTACATTGGTTGTGCTAAAGTCATTGAAAGTTTACTTGCCAACTTTGGAGCTATTTTTTGCACCATGTGTGGCCATTTTTATTTTGGCAGTTCCCTTTCATTGAATGGGCTTTCCCCTTGTCTGCATTTCAAAGAAAACAAGCCATATTGTAATGAGTATAATATCCAATGTACAATGGAAAAACAAAATTGCAATATATATTGCATCTTGCAAAAGCCAATGTTGGGCCAATTCTTTTTGTATGATCCAGATTATATTGAGAACTAAATGAAGGCAAAGATATAACAAGGAGACACACAAAAATATTGCAAGAAACACAATAATGTAGTTGAACTCATATTCTATTAATGAATGGAATACAAAATTCTATAAAATGCAAAGCACACAAACTAGCTAGAATGGTGGTAGCGTGTCCCTGAACAAAGAGATGTCTCAACTACGCTCATTTTCAAGAAGCTGATTACAAAGAGGTCGAATGGGCCTTTTAACATAAAGTATCAATGAGAAAACCCTAAACATCCAAAACCCTAACACCAGAAGATGAAACACCAAAAGGTTTGTGGGCTCTAATGTGGTTAGTTGATACATCAACTTCCTGGGGGCATAACGTTTGCATATGATATCCATTTGGGGCACTTTGTAGCCCGTCGGAAAGGTCTCGCTGAGAAGTACACATTTCAAATGGCCCAGTATGTGCCTTTCAATACATACTTGGTGCCTCAAAATGGCCCCGGAAGTTTGGGACCCAAAAATTTGCAGAAAAAACTACCAAGATGTGGAACCATTTTGAATTAGTGGAACAAGTGGGTGGCCACTAGTATCCACCTGGATCAATCCACCCCCCCATTGCATCAAGTTCCTCCATCATATGGGGAAACTTCTCCTGAATCTGACTCGTGGTGAGCCACTTTCCCTGGTGAAGAAGTTGCCTTGCTTTGATGACCCGATGGAGTTGGATGTTTTGCTGGCAAGTGCCCCTCATCTTGGTGTGCATGATCTGATCAATTATTGCTTGTTCGATGTAGTCAGGATCGACTTATGTAGGTTCCAAGTGCCGGGCCACATCTAAAGTTTCCAAGAGATGTGGAAAGCAATTCCACAATAAATACAGGGTGCAAGCCAAGGAAAGGGGTAATGCTTGATTCAAAAGCATTCTCACCCACAACCTTGGTGATGGTGTAAGGCATGCATTGGAGTGGGAAGAGCTTCCGATGGGGTCTTTTCAGGTGTTCTTTCTGTAAATGCAACCATACCTTATCTCCCAACTAAAACATGTGTGGTATTCGATGTTGATAATGGCATGGATTGTACTTGGCGTTGACTTTCTGCAAAATATCATGAATTTGTTGTTGGATGTTCTGGATTCGTTCAATGAATCTAGTTGTTCAATCAACCTCGGTATGAGCATGGGAGGAGTCCTCCAGTGTAGCTACAATGGGAAAAGTTACATCAATGGTGGCAAATCGCTAGAACCCCAAGCACACCTAAAAAGGGTTGTGGCCAATAGAGCTTCGACGGGCTCTATTGTAGCTAGGTTGGACATAAGGAAGGCTATCATCCCATGTGCATGGATGTTTGGAATTGTACATCCTCAGGATATGAACAATCATCATGTTGACTACCTTTGTTTGTACATTAGTCTGTGGGTGGAAGGCAATCAATTTGGTTAGCTTGGTGTCCATCATCGACCATAGGTTGGACCTGTTATAGCACAAGCTGTAGGTTGGGAAAATCCCAACCCAACCACAAATCAAGTGATACAACTTGGGAATCCTACACCCAATGTCACCTCGATGTAGGTCCCGTACTTCAAGGGTGACTAGGTCACTCTTGGGAGGTGATCTCAGTGACCCTAGGGGGATTGAGATGGAGATGGAGAGAAATGGAGGTGAAGCTCCTAGAGGTCAAGTCTAAGTGGAATGAAAAGTGGGAAGAGATGCTTGGTAAGTCAAGTGATTGTTTCCCCAAAGGTATATTACTTCTCCGGATGATGGTACCTGCCCGAGAAACAAGAAAATCCAACTTGCAATTATATATGTTAATATGGATAAGAAAATTAAGTTTGTTGTCCCTAATTTGCAGCAATAGATGACAATTTATATCAACAAGTGAGACATTGAAATCAACTTGTAAAGCATAAGATCAATCAATAATATTATCAATGAGTATGGCAATCAAGTATGATTGGAAAATGGAACTTTAAGGTTGAATAAAGAAAACTGTTATAACATGTATTTTATGGAGAAAATTGCAGCCTTATGGTTGTAGCATTCAATGGCATGCAATAGAAAAATCAACCATGGAAAAGTGCCAAGAAGTAGCCCGAAAGGTGCGCCCTAGTTAGTAGACTAGGTGAGTGAAGTTAGAGAGATAGTCTAGGGTTAGTTTAGGAGTTAAGAGAGTGTTAGCAGCTAGGGTTATGCAACCCTAATGGCTGTAGGTTAAAGTTTGTAACAATAATTAAAGTAGTGGGAGAGACGGGACGCCTTAGTAGGGGAAGACTCCTCTCAGTGAGACAAATCAACTTCAAGTGAGAAACCTTTCAAAAGATCAAAATTTGCGTTTCCCAAGGTAATGATTTTATATCTCCAATGCAAAAAATAATTAAATAAGTTATCACAATGTAAAAATACTTTAAAATATTTAAAATACTCATTTAAAATATATATACCCATTTTAATTTTTTTTTTAATATTTATTATTACTATCAAGTTTTTAACATAAAATTAAAAAGATGTGAAAATGATATAATGGAAGGTATAAATAATTTATATATAATTTTATAATTAAACCAAAAAAATAATCAAAAAGTTAGAAAATATGTGAAAATGATATAATGAAAGATATTAATAATTTATATATAGTTTTATAATTAAAAAAAAAATTATTCATTTAATTTCAAAATGAGTGTATATTAAATATTCAATTTAAATAAAAAATAATAATAACATCACAATGTAAACATAATTAGAAAATATGTGAAAATGATATAATGAAAGATATTAATAATTTATATATAGTTTTATAATTAAAATTTTTTTTATTCATTTAATTTCAAAATGAGTGTATATTAAATATTCAATTTAAATAAAAAATAATAATAACATCACAATGTAAACATAAGTATAAGTGTATATATACCCATTTCAAATATAAGTATAAGTGTATATATACCCATTTCAAATATTTTATTATTATTATTAAGTTTTTAATCAAAAGATTAAAAAATCACAAAATATATATTTTCAGTAGTTACAATTTTCTCTTTCATATTAAATGAAAAATATTAAAAATATATTTTTAAAGTGAATAATAATAATAATAAGTTTATGAAATTTTTTAGGT
>SNQJ01S0072044.1:39855-60404 GCA_010110895.2 Picea sitchensis | reverse complement strand
TGTATATCACTTTGTCTATGATTTATGACTACTTTAGCTATCTAGATCATGTGCAAATGATATAATTTTAATCATTGTAATCCATTATCTTGTTTCTTCCAAATATATAAAATACATAACAATTGTTAGTTCAGTTTGTGAATGACAGGTTTATCTTCTTCATTGATTGAATTATCAAATATAAATTTCTTGCATAAAAGGTTTCCCTTATTGCAGAGGTTTATACATCTTATAGTTGTTATGATATTTTTTATGTCTTGTTTGTCCTGCAAACCAACTCGAAGAGTAGCCCAGCTGATCGTTTACGAGAAGCTATTGAACCAATTCGGTGCGAGTTTACTTCCTCCGACCAGCTTCAGAGTCATCACACACGGGACAAATTAGGAGCGCTTCCAGGTCAACTAATCTTTTCTTTACTGTTTTCATTAAGTAGTTCAGTTTAGATATAATTTTAATTAGATTTATATTAGAGTGTTTAATTTCAGTAAATATATTAGATTGTTTAATTTCAGTAATGTTTATTTCTTTTTCAGGAAATATAAAAATCAAAAAGAGATTCCTGGCTGTCTTAGGGCAGAAAATACATGAGTTTTGCAGGTTTTAATTAAATCTGTAGGTTGTTTATAATGTACATTTGTGAATAAGTAATATTGTAGTTGATAATTAAATAGTTGATTTGAGTTATTATAATAGTAATTAGTAGGTTGTATATAATAGTTAGAATAGTTAGTTTAATTTAGTAGTTTGTTTTAGATAGATTAGTTTAGTTTCCTTTATTTAGTTTAATTAGTTTAGTTAGTTTAGTTTGTTAGTTAGTTTTGGATTAGTTTTTAGTTTGTTTATTTAGTTTGAGTTAGTTTTATTTGTTTTAAGTTAGTTTAGATTAGTTTCTCTTTGGTTTCTTAAAAGACATTAGGCTGACCAATGGTAGTTAAACTCGTCAGTGTGGTCCATTCCAAACGGCTTTTGTTATTTAGACAACCCGGACCGGTTCCACTCTCCCGGTTAGTGGACGGTTAGTTTAAGCAGATCAACAGTCTTTAGATCTAATCCTCCAGGGGAGTAGAGGTGATGTATTTGTTAATATTATGATAGTTGTGGGAGGTGTTAACCTCCAAGTGTAACATTTGAAGCGAATAAGGAGCCTAGAGGAGAAAGCAAGAAAACCCTAATGAGTTGAGTAATAACCCTAGAAGCCTTGTCGGCTCAAAGAAGATAAATTAATATTATGTTATTAGCCTCCAAGAAGAAGTCGACCGAGAAATAATAATAATATCTTGAGCAGGACACATATCGAGAAGGAGAAGTCATTTAACAAATGCTGGAAAAACTAGTATATCTGGTGATTCTCATTTAATGACATCTCATAGTACAATTCCAGAGTTCTTTGCGCCGCTAGGTTCCAGTTTAGATGCGCACATGTGGAGGAGTTCTTGAGTCATTTACCTTGTGACTAGTTTCGATATTAGCTTGGACTATCTCTTGGCTAGGAGTTTGGACTATCTTATCAGTCTTTTGTGATGAGCTATCCTTAGGGAATGATGCACTGCCCTTTGTTTGCTTCTATCTAGCCTAGGGGTTTGCTTCGAGATAAATTCTCAGGTCAAGGTTAAGGTGCTCGGGGGTGCTTGGGGGTGGAATTTTTGCTTATGGTTGGGTGACAATGGAGACATTGTCAATGGTAAAATGAGCACCATGACTATATTCCTAGCAGGGTTATGGGCCCACACCTCCTTTATTAAGTCTAAACGTTGGAAGGAAACAAAGCCGCTAGACATTGAGCTCGTAGAGGAACTTCTCGCCCGGTTCTGTGACGGCTCCCAATACCTTCTTTGCTAGGGTTACTAGCGAGGAAGCGATTCACCGAAAACTCTAAACCTCTTGTTGAGGCACCTTAGTGAATGGATTGACCTAATCTCGAACGGATGGTGTACCCTAGCCTAGTGCATCTCGATACTCTCAGTAGCCAAGGCGTGAAGTTTTGGATTCTGGTCTCAAATCGAGTTTTGACCAAGTCAGCGGCTCATAATGAACTCTGAAGTCTAGAACAAAATTAGGTGGAGCCCTCTAGCCGGGCGTGGAAGACAAGAGATTGACCTCATCCTTGCCAAAGAATAAAGATGTTAGATATCGTGAAAGGAAAAATCATGAAACCAAAGTTTGAAGAGGAGAAAGAGAAGCTTGCCGAGCGTTGCGGCTATGGAGAAAGTTCAGATGTTGACATTAGAAGTATCACCATAGTATCATAGTGGATTCCATAAAAATACCACTTGATACCCTAAACCTCCCATCTTGACTCATTACAGAAGAAGATGCGATTCCCTAATCTCTTCTGGAGTTAGAAACATTGGACAAGTTATGATGCGAAGAATGAGCTCTGTGACATGAAGATGAATGATGATAATGACATAACATTATACTTTGTAAGAATCTCCCTTGTTAAGATATCAACTACAAGCTGTTGAAGAGATCACTTCAAGAAGGAATTGGTGGCTGCATAATTACTCAATGAAATTCCCAAGACATGGGATGCATTTCTTTTAAAAGCATGAACACAAGGAAGAATTTTGACATTTGAAGAACTTTGGACTTGTTGTGCTCAGAGAATCAAGGATCAATGCAAAGAGAAACCCCAAAAGAATGCGATGATCGAAGCCTTCTGAAGGTCCAGAACCGGGGAACAAAGGAAGTTTGGTTCAAGGAGGAAGCCAAATCAAAGAAAGACATTTCAAAAGTACAAATGCTTCAATTGTCGAAAGCACGGTCACTACAAGAATCAGTGTCTAGAGCTAAAGAAAAGAAAGAGAAACAGCATCGATTAGAAGAAAGAACCTCTGAGGAGAGACTAAGCGGGATGGAAAAGACTTCTTCTTCTAAAGGTTTACAACATTATTCTCATTTCTTGTATGTATATATCTTGTTTACATCGTCTCTGCATTGCATATCTTGTATATCTATCTCTTGGAGACAATGTGTTCGAGAAGAACTATACCTATGGAAAAACAACAAGATAAAATGGATATCATTAGATAATACACATGAAAGGATGAAATACAAATCATGTGGGAAGCTACACAAGGTCAAGCCAAATCAATCGTGAAGAGACTTAGAAGAATCAAAAAGAAATTCGTTCAAGAGGAAATTGGAAAAGGATATGGCCGTTTTGTATAAAGACAACAAGATGGAAACATGGACTCATTGAACAAGAGAGCCAATTATATAATGCAGAAGAGGTATGGAGATGGAGATGGAAGCGTGGACTACGTTAGGCGAAGAACCCCGATTATATGCACTTATACATGAAGCAAGGATTAGGAGGGAGCTAATCCTGCCAGTCAGTGAAGATGATGAAATATATATCCATGGTAGCAGCCATGAAGACAATACATGTTCATCTCAACCAAAGAAGAGGACTTCTTCGAAGCCTTAAATTATTCCACAGTTTGTCCATCGGATCCATGATCCCTATGATGAAAGGGAGGAGTGGAATCTCTAGGGCATGGAATCTATAAGAAACTCCATGGACCCAGAGCTAAAGAAAAACATGAAGAAGAACATGAAGATTCCAAGAAGAAGAGGAACGAACAACCGGTCATTGTATCAAGAATCACAAGATTACCGACTGATATGAAAGAATCAATGAAGAAAATGGTGATGAAGAACAATGTATGGAGAACATGAATAAGCATTGCGAGATCTAGAAGCCGGTTCTCCCGGATGGAGGAGAAGACTATGATGATTACTTGTTCCGGTACCAGACATATCATCACTACATGAGTCATTTATATCATCTGCAATATTCATAGGTTGAAGTTCTACATCAAATGAATAGAAGGAATGTTCTCCGGAGAAATTGAATAAAGAATGTATGAAGAAATCCTAAAACCAGAGGCATACAAGGAAGAGAATCTTGTATGCAGATAAGAAGATAACTTGGTGGAGAACCTCAGTGCATAGCATAAGCGTGGTGAAGATTTCTATAACATCAAGATGACTACTAGGAAGATCGGATCTCATGATGACAGAGGAAGTGCCACATAAATATGTTCGAGTTTTCCAACTATCATATATTCTATTGTTCGAGATCACCATGAAGCCTTCACAATGTTCTAGATTAAAGTACAATTGAAATCAAGCACTACATTATCATGATGAAATACGAGAAAGGAAAATGATTCAATACATATCTCCGCGGATGGCGGTGGTAGACATTTTGGTAAAAAGCTTCTATCCAAGATGAAAGAGTTTGCATACTCAAGCTAGAGGCACAAATGGAAACAACTTCTTCTTATTGGAAAAGATGACTCTCCAAGTTAGGAAGGGAGCACTGAAAACATTGTGAAGACATTCATCTCTAAATTTGAAAAAATAATCCATCTTTAGACCGGTCTTTCTGATCAGGAAAGTGGATTGAGAGACTTTCGGCGGACCCGAGTCACTCCATTGTGGCTAACATGAAGAAATAGTTTGATTATGTATCATAGACAGCGACTACCCATTGTAGTTAACATGAGAGGGGAGTGGTCTAGGGAAATCTCTCTTCTTGAGGTTACTCAAGAAGACTAACCTACCTCACCCGAACAACTATTTCTCATTGTGGTCAACATGAGAATGGTCCATTTAGGTTGATGCCGAGACGGTCTTTATTTCTCATTTTGGTTAACATGGGAAATTGTCCGGATAGTCATTCCTTAGGAGTTATACATTCTCTCTCACAGGTGCACTTTGATTAGTGTAGGAAGGAATGGCCGGGGAGTAGGGAAATGGTCCGGGCTTCGGCAATGGGGAGACAGACATTCCTTAGGGTTATACAGCACTCTCGAGCACTTTGATTAGTGTAGGAGAATGGTCCAAGATAGACATTCCTTAGGTTGCCATTCTCTCAGGGTGCACTTTTATTAGTGTAGGAGAATGGTCAGACTTCGAACATTCCTGCAGGTTTTACATACATTATGTCCAAGAGTGCACTTTGATTAAGTGGAAGAATGGCCCGGGGTGAGGAATGGTCGAGACTCAGAAATAAGAAACAATCAACTTCTTCCTTGTTTGAGAAAGAATAGGAAGATAGCCATTGTTGGTACTTCTATCTTGAGAGATATTCTTTCAGATTCTAAAATGTGAGTGAAAGATTGGCCTAGATGATTCAATTTATTTTTAACAATATTTTCTATGCGGGATGGCATCAAATGATTGTTATGGAAACTACTGTCTCTAGGCAGTAGAGATATACTACTACGTATTGGATATGTTCCACTATTTGAGGCAGATATTCTTTCAGAGCTCATAGATGTGGTGAAAGATTGGCTGAACAAATCAGTTTATATCATAACATTGTTTCTATCACGAGGGTTGCTATCCGGATGTTTGTTATGAAGGCGTATGTGTAGATGAGGACCTCTTGTGGTGGATATATTCCACTGTACACAACCATACATTGTTGATCAGAGTACTTGTGTTACTTGGTGTGGTAGTGTACCAACTGGTTGTAGTTATGTACTACTATGAATAGACCTGATTGTGTTCTATCCTTGTTCTAATTGCTTGAAGACTATCGATGGTTGTGAAAATAATCACCATCCAGACGAATGATGAGCATAGATTTTCCAGCAGTGGTTGAGAGCATTTACTCCTCTAGATTATACAAGAGTGGCTCCTGTATCACTTTATGGTGTGAGTGACTTATCCAGTATCATGTCTAATTACTCGGATAGTATATGGTTTTGAGAGTTGATGCAGTTGATGGTGATAGTGATGCTCATGATCTAGTCATGAGATAGTCTAGATATTATATTGATGCTCTGGGGTAAATGGTATGTTTTGTGCTCAAGACCGTACACGTAATACCTCCTAGCTAGGGAGGGAGTGTTAATATTATGGTAGCTACGGGGAGGTGTTACCTCCGTGTGAACCCGACAAGAATAGAAGACTCTGGAAAGAAGAGAAATCCCTAATGAGTTGGCTAATAACCTAGAAATAGCAATACGGCTCAAGAAGATAATTAATATTAGGTTATTATCCTCCAAGAAGTCATCTAGAAATAATAATAATACTCTTGAGCAGTTACATATCGGAAAGGAGAAATTAGGCTGACAAATCTGGTAGAACCAATATAAAATTTAAATATAGGGCGCCAGTTCTCATTTGGCAACATCTCAAAATTGCAGTTCGGTTAGTGCGCCGCTGCCAGTTCCCGGTTGAGTGCACACTGTGGGAGGAAGGCTTGCAGTGCGGTACGTGAAACTGATTTTGGGTGTGGCTTGGACTATCTCTTGGCTAGGAGGTGTGGACTATCTGATCAGTCTTTTGTGATGCACTACCCTTTTTTTGGCTATCCAGCCTAGGGTTTACTTTTGGAGAAATTCTGATCAAAGGTTAAGGTGCTGGGAGGGTGGCCTCGACCCCATGGTTGGGTGGCAATTATAGATCAATGATAAAATGAGCACACCACTCTTCTATAATTCCTAATACTATTTCCCCATAGGGACCTATTTAGAATGTTGTTTTTATTGGTTCCATGCTCCTTGGCGACTAAGATAGTATCAACAATCAAAATGTTTATGCCTAATCTCCTAGGTCTTGTGGATCTTTGATGGTGTTTCCCATGATAATAATGGCATGCCTCATTTTTCCTTGTTTCCCTTTAGAGGTATGAAAAGTATACTTGTCATATCTTCATGAGGTTGTTCTTTGGGGGGTAGGTAAGAGAGAGCCAATATACAAGGATTGCATGAAGTACACTTCTGATCATGACTATATGCACATATCTGGAGATCCATCCACGAGTCTAATGAGATATCCTAGACTTTACTTTGTCCAGAATCAAAGTCCAATCTTGTATTTTATAGCTATTAGGTTTTAGGTGGAAACCCAAGTACGCTAGCTCAAAGTCAAATTCCTAGATGGAGAAGAAGAGGAGAGTATGAATTGTTGATATGTGACCCGAGGGGAAAAGGTTATATCAAATGAATGATTTTTCCTTGTTTATATCCATGGTTGTAGCCAGAAAAAAGAGGTCAAGGACTTTGGCATCAACTTTTTCTTCCGATATTGATCCTTTTCCAAATAATAAGAGGTCATCCACAAACATCAAGTGGCATATTTGAACTCTATCTACTACCTTAATACGCTTTAGATTTCCTTGACAGAATCTTTCCCGGATCAATCAATTGAGTCCTTCATTTTATGATGATAAGGAAGAGGAGGAGGATGAGACCTTGAGATCTTGGGAGGAATCAAATAAAGAGGATTCCTAAATATTAATCTAAATGGAAAAGGAGGACGAGGAAATGCAAGCTTATATCCATGAGATGAAAGGCTTGTTGGTTGTGAATGGGACAAAGAGGTCAGGGTAGAATCTTTAGCCCCTAGAGACCAGAAGCGTATATGAAGTGAAATTTAGGGAAAAATTGCCTTGTAAAATATTGTAATTTCATAGTCATCTAGGCTGTTCATTATAAAGTCACAAATCTGAAGGTAGAAGTTATATTAGGGATTTCCCCCCTAGAATGAAACCCTCTTATGAGAATTGTGTATTAGCGACTTTGGATTACTATGAATATTATGATACGAGAGAGGAGGCGTGAGAGAAAGAAGAGAGGAGATTCTGGCCGAATATGTTGTAGGTTGTATCCCTTCATTTTGTTGGATAATAAAAAGGAAGGACACGACAATTTCTCTGGTGGACATAACACACACTGGGAGAACCCGCGATATGTCTGTGTCTCTGGCCAACATTGTGTATCTTTTGTGTTTATTTCTGCATTTTTTTATTTTATTTCTTTGCAATCCTATTTTCTAACAATTGGTATAAGAGAGAAAGGTAACTCACAGGAAAAGAGGGTTCCTAGTTTGAGAGGGAGCAATGTCAGAAAAGATGGAAAAGTTTAGGGTCATTTACTTGAGACAAAACTACCAAATATGGAAGATGTAGATGGAAGATTATTTATATGGAAGATTATTCCACCATTAGGAGGAATAGCAGAAAGAAAGAGAATAGGTATGAGCCATGAAGGATGAAGAATGGGAGGTTCTTGTGAGAAGGCACTAGGAGCGATACGGATGGTATTGACAGTGTCGATGGCTTTGATATATCAAAGAAAAGACAATGAAGGAGTTGATGGACACATTGGCTAGCTATGAAAAACCCTAGAAGCATCCAATAGGTATTTCTAATGAAGTGACTATTCAATATGAAAATGTCCCGGAAAGGTGGGTTTGTTGCAAATCATTAAATGAATTTAATCTGATTTACTAATAAACTAAGTTTTGTAAAAGTGGACATTAATGATGAGGTTAGGGATATTCTAATCCATGTGCTCTTTGCCAAAAAGATGGAATGGCTTGCTTATAGCTATAAGTAACTTTGTCTCACAGTTCAAACACTCTAAAAATTTGATGATGTTGTTGGTGTTATCCTTAGCGAAATCACGACGGAAAAGCAGTGAGACATCGGAGTAATCGTTGATAGCGAAAACGAGGGAATACAAAAGGATAGAGAAAGGGCTAAGGGAACCATGGAAATTATAGGTAGATCCAAATCCATACTTGGGAAGATAGAGTGTTGTAATTGTGGGAAGAAAGGACATCTAAAGAAAAGGCGCAAAGCTCAAAGAAACAAAGAGATGGGCTGACAAGAAATCGGGAAACAAATGTAACATGTGATGTGTTTACAAGATGATTTGATTTATTCTATAGATAATATTTATGATCTTGGGTAGTATATTTAGGGACTTCATTTCATACCACACCCCATAGGAAACATTTTCTAGATTATGTTCAAGGTGATTTTGGGCCGAGGTTCATTTGGGGATGATGCACCATGCAAAATTGTTGGAATGGAGCTGAGTAAAAATAAAGAAAAGAATGGAAACTAATGGTTGTTGAAATAGGTAGACATGTTCCATATCCTAAGGAAAATCTAATTTCAATAGGGTAGTTGGCAAGTGAGGTTGTATATCTATATTTATAGATAGGGCAAAGGTCATCCAAGGATCATGGGTGATAGCAAAGGAGAAGGTAGGTATATTGTATTTATGTAATAGTAATATTGATTCTTCTATTAATTTAGCTTCTGAGGTGGAATACAACAATTTGTGGCATCATAGGCTTGGACACATGGTGAGAAGGGGATGAAAATACTACACAAAAAGTGCCGGATCTTAAACAAAATTGATTTGGATTTCCGTGAACACTGTGTTTATGGAAAAAAAAGAGGTTATATTTTCTCAGTGGGAAAAAGAAATATAGAGGCGAAAGGTTAGAGCTTGTGCATACAGATGTATGAGGACAAGCTCAAGTATCATCATCTCTGAGTGGCTCTCGTTATTATGTTACTTTCATTGATGATACAACTAGAAAACTTGGGTTGTGCATTAGGTAAAAATGATGTTTTGACACTTTTGTAAATAAATCTTTGGTTGAGAATGGGAGGCAGGAGAAAAAGGTTGAAGTATCTGAGATCAGACAATCTGCAGTGAATATTGCGGGAAGGAGTTTGATGATTATTTTTTTTTCATACCATGGGATTCATAGAGAAAATTGTTCCAAGAACACCACAAAGAAAATGGTGTTTTAGAAAGGATGAACAAGACAATCATAGGCGTGAAAGGAATATGAGATTGCATGTTGGGTTTTCATTACAGTTTGAAATATTTGTAGATATTGTTGTTTACTTAATAAACATGGGACCTTCAAGCTCTTTGGATGGTGGAATTCAGAGGAGGCATGGGCGAGAAAAGGTAAACTAGTCTTTTTTGAAGACTTTCGGTTGTGAAACATTTGTGTCCATATTGATAAAAGAAAATCAAACAAAATTTGGAGAAAAATCGAAGTGTACCTTTATTATGGTGTTAATGATTTGGAGTTTATAAACATAGGATTATAGAAAATGCTTAAAATCATTAGGAGTAAGAATGTCATATTCAATGAGAAGGTCGCATACAAAGATCAATTGCAGGGAAAAAAAAAAAAAAAAAAAAAAAAAAAAAAAAAAAAAAAAAAAAAAAAAAAAAAAAAAAAAAAAAAAAAAAAAAAATCAAAATGTACAACAGAATCAGCAATGAGGTACCTCAAACTCCTACAAAGTGTTGTTAGAATATCTACGAGGGTAAGTAGACCCTAAATGATACTCTCACTAATTTGTATTTATTGTTCATTGATGCGGTGAACGAGTGTTATGAAAGAACATTAGTAGACACTAAAGAAGTGGGAGAAAGGCATGAAAGGAAATGGATTCATGGTAAATAGCCAAAATTGGCACTTGGTTCGGTTCCTACAGAAAAAGAGCATTGCAAAATAAATGGGTTTATAGGTTGAAGGAATAATATGGAGGAAAAAGATGGTACAAGGATAGACTTGTTATGCAAGGAGTTTGCAAAAAATAAAGGTATATATTTTGATAAAATATTTTCTCTTGTTGTTAAGATGACTTCAATTCAAACTATTTTAATTCTTGTGTGATGGGGATTTGCATCTTGAGCGAGTTAGATGTAAAAACCTAGCCCTTTTCTTTGTGGGGATTTGAGAGGAATGTTATCACATTTGCCACAATTTATGAGGACGAAAGAAGGAGAATTTGGTATGGAGGTTGAAGAATATATTGTATTGCCTAAAGCAAGATCCAAAGCGTTAATTATTATTTGAATTTTGACAAGTTTATGACAAAACAAGTTTATAGTAGTGTCATTCAATCATTGTGTTTTATTTTAAAGGCTACAGAAAATGGAAGCTATATTATCTTGCTATTGTATGTAGATGAGATGCTTGTTGCGGGGTCTAATATAGGATATAAATTTTTTCAAGGAGAAATTAGCTAATTCATTTGTGATGAAGAGTTTAGATGCTTCAAAGAAAATCATTAGTATGAGAATAACAAGGAATGAAAAGGTCCCCAAATTGACATTGTCTGGGGTGAGTGCATAGAAAAGGTTTGGAGAGGTTTAGAATCTTGAGAATGTAAAACCAGTTAGTAAACCTTTGTCCATCCATTTGAAATTAACTAAGGAAATATTGTCTTGAGACACAAGAGGATATAGAATACATTTGAGAGAATCTATACTCATGCATTATGTTTTGGAGTTCGGACATTGTTCTATAGGTTATATGTTGATTCATATATGGTAGAATTGATGAAGATAGCGGGAGGAGCACCATAGGGTATGTTTTTCTTGTAGGTGGGAATATGATAAGTTGGATTTCAAAACTACAAAAGTTTTTTTTTTTTTTTCACTTTCAACAACATAGGCACAGTATGTTGTTGCTACAAAGGCTAGTAAAGAGATGATATGGTTAAAGAGGTTTATGGAAGAATTAGGAAAAGCGAGAGAATAATGGGTTTTCTTGTGACAACAAGAGTATCATTCATCTTGCAAATAAATCATCCTTCCATTAGAAGACTAAGCATATATAGCTTAGGTACCATTTCATATGATATGTCTTGGAAAGATGTACATTTGAAGTTGGAAAAAGATACTAGCTAGAATCATGCGGACATGTTAACAAAGGGGTAACTAGGGAGGCGAGTTCACCTTCTCAGTTTCAGTTGATCTTCAAACATGAAGGTGAAGATGAGAAATTTTCCAAGTCAAGGTGGAGTATAGTCCAATAGGTACAACAACGGTGGAGGTACAACAACAGTGGAGTTGTTGTGATCAGTCTCCAAGTGGGAGATTGTTGGTTGTGGAGCCTGATTATCTTCTTGATTCAGAGGTTTGTTTCAGTCGTGCTTGGACCCCATTCCCTAATGGGGGGGTATGGGGGTGCTTGCCACCCCAAAACTATTGCCAGGGGGATTCAGGGGAGGAAGCGACAATTTTTGTAGCCCCCCTTGGCGGGGGATTCAAGGGCAGCACCCCCAAAGAAAAATTTTGGAAAAAATTACCTTATAAAATATTGTAATTTTGTAGTCAATCTGGACCGTTCATTATAAGGTCGTAGATCTGACGATAGAAGTTATTTTAGGTTTTTTTCCCTAGAAGGAAACCCTCTCTTATCAAGGAATTTTATTGCAGTTGTGGATTATTACGAATATTGTATTCTGAGAAAGGAGACTGCGAGAGAAAGAAGAGGAAGTTACAGTGGGCGTGTTGTAGGTTGTATCCCTTCATTTGGTTGAATAATAAAAAGGAAGGACCTCGCAATTTCTCTGGTGGACGTAGCCCACACTGGGTGAACCATGTATATCTATGTCTCTATTGTATTGTGTATCTTCTATGTTTTATTTCTGCATTTTTTTTATTTTATTGCTCCGTGATCCTGCTTTTCGAACAAGTCTATGAAAATCCAAGCTGGATTAGAATGATTTGAAGGTAGAGCCAAGTAGAGCAACAAAAATTTTTGGATAAGTCAATTTTGGCAATGAATGATTGCTTTTGTAGGGTTTTTTTAGTGTGAAGGATTTCATGAGTAGTGTCAATGCCATCTTGTATATCATGGCCATATAGGAAGCCCATCTTCTCTCTAGATATATTTTTAGAGAGGGAGTGTTTTAGGTGAGCAACGATGATACCAAATATGATTTTATATATACTATTGCATAGGGACACTGAATGAAAGTGGTCAAATAGCATGGGAATGTTTACCTTAGGGATAGTTTTCAAAACCTTCCCACCTTTCATGGATTCTTCAATGAACATAAGAAAGTCCTGGCAAATAAATTTCCCAAAACCCTTGAAAATTTTGATTCAAAACCATTCGGTTTAGAGGATTTGTCCTACTACATCTTGTTGACAATCCCTTTTAATTTTTGCATATGAGTGGGAGAAATGAAGGTTTTTTTCATGTATTCATTAACCCAAGAGGGGAAATCAATGGCCACTATGAGAATGTCACACAAGGTCTCTTTGGGGGGTTGAATGTATATCTCTTTGAAGTGTGATATACCTACATTTCTTATGGATTCAAAATCCTTGCAGAGAATGCCTTGGTGATTAGTAATCCTTTAGATTGAATTGTAATCTGTATGGGTTAATACCCATTTATGAAAAAAGTGAGTGTTTTGGTTGCCCTCTTATAGCCAAATGGCCTTGATTTTCATTATTTGTAGTGTCCCCCACTACTAAACCCAACAATTAAAAAAAATGATACCAATTAAATCAAATGTATGCATTCTAAAAATTTACATGTATCTAATAGCTCTTTTAAATACATGAATTGCAACAAAATTAACATTTGCATACCAACATATAGATGGTTAAAACTCAAAGTAAAAACACAAAAATTAAAATCATAATAACTTGCAATGCATTGAGGATTTAACATGCATTTAGTAACACTATTAATTTTATCCAAATATACATACACACAATTGCATATAATTCACTCAAGAACAGAGTTTATGCACAACAATTAAATCCCATAAATAATAACATAAAAACATAGATAAAAAAAAAATATCTTTTATCAACAAATGTGCAACCAACTGTAGAGGACAGATGTTCCTCCCAACCATATATTTGTTACTCTAAATCTCAGCAACAATTCACCCCCAAGCTGGGGCTACAAATCCATAAGAGATTTTGTCCCTATTTTCCACTCATGACCCAATTTTACCCACAACAAACTATTTTTTCTTGCAACTATCCCAATCCTCCTACTCTCTTCCCCTCAACCTACACAACCCAAGGAATGGGATCCCCCTTCATTGCACATAGTCCCTTAGGCCTTCTCACTTCTCTCCAGGGCTCTAGCATAGGTTGGATAGGAATCTCTCTTATTGAGCACTCCAAAGATGTCAGCTATAATAGGAAAATATCACAACAACAAACCCACTTATTGATGAGTAAACCCTTAAACAAAATCATGCTCCACAGGCCTAACAACCCACTTCTTCATTAATTTACAGCTCCAACAAGTTTCCACACATGCCCACTATGGTTTCTTTCAATATCTAGCACTCTGCACTCCCTTGCTACCCCAAAAACTATTGGAAAATTGGTTGTCATTGATGTCAACCCTAAAAGAATTCTAGAAGGCTCTAGAAGTGATGGGTGTATTTGAAGAAGTCTCCAAAGTGGCCCCCTTATGGCATAGATTTAAGCATGGACCTCACGGGAAGATGCTTTGAAGAATAGTATAAGAATCCCTGGAAATATGGCTAAGTGGTTAAGAAGCCCCGGAGTCTACAAGAAGCCTTGGAAATATGGCTAAGTGGTTAAGAAGCCTCGGAGTCTACAAGAAGCCCTGGAAATATGGCTAAGTGGTTAAGAAGCCCCGAGGGTGTGGTCATGAAGCCCGAAGTTAATTGGAGAAAAAGAGTATGAAGAACATTGTAATTGCATAAAAAAAAACCTCCATAGATTGATGTTCCTTATCATGTCATTTATAATGGTAGGTGGCATGCCACGTGGTTCCTCACGGTTGAGAAGTTATTCCCTCTTAAATATGAAATCCTCGAAGTATGGTCAAAGAAGTTACAAGTTGGCCCTAAAGTCAAGTAAAGGAGGTACTTGAAAAGTATAAATACACATTAAGAACCTCTTATTTTCATCATTCAATCTTGTGATCTCTTTGGACAATATTGGCAGTGAATTTTAGAGGGAAGATGAAGTGAATAAGGGCAAAATTCTAAGGGAAGATGAAGTATTGTGATGATGTATTCTAAGGTATGTTCTTTAAAGGCCATCTTTCCATTTTTGCTATAAAAAAAATTCTAAAATGATTCAGATAGTGAAACTTTGCAGATATTTAGAATACATATCAAGGTACATGTGGTACGAATTTTAGCTTTTGGGTTGTTTCACTTTTGGAGATACACTTTATGGAAGATAGGATTTTTTATTAGTCCTGTAACTAGTCTCAAATAGGTGTTATGGGTAAAACAATCATAACTTCTTCATAGAAGATCCAAATTCTACAAGACCAATTGCATTGGAAAAATTACAGTCTTTAGTATCTTTTGTGTGATTTTCATAATCATATATCAAATAATGTGCTTGTGGCATGCTATACAAGTTCTCTCACTAGAATAGGCCAAAATCCAGGAACATCTGCCATTTTCACTATATCTCTTTTTCAGTGATGAATCAAGTAGCGAAACTTGGAGGAATTTAAGATAAGATATCAAAGAATATCATATACAAGTTTCAGACCTTGATTCATTACAAGTATGGAGTTATACTTGTTGGAAGTTAGGGTTTGTGACTAATCCAGAAACTAGTCCCAAACGGGTGTTCAAGATAAATTTAAGAAGTGATGTTGGGGTTTATATGTGGGCCTAGGATCTTATGTGGACCCAGTTTCTATGTGGACCCATTTTCTAAGTAGACCCAGTTTTGATGATATGATATCTCGTGCACTAGGTTTTTCACATGTTGAAAGGTATGATTTTTTGTATGTTTTGAGGATTGTATCTTGGAGGTTTTGGTATATGATTTGAGGCATATATTGAAGTTTTTGGCACATGTTTAAAGCATATCTTGGCATATGGTTTGATACATACCTTGTTGATTTTAGGAATATCATTTGGGGATATTATTGGTGATCTTGGAATGACATTTATGTGGTTATTAAGTTGAACCAGCTTTGATGACGTATCAGTATCAGTGACAACAGTAATGCCAGGTTGAGTCTCTTATTTATGATGATGATTATGTATCAATATTAGTGACAGGTTGAGTCTCTCATTTATATTTATAAGAGATTGGTTGGTGCATGGGAAGATTGGTGTCTTCAAATAGCAGGTTGGTGCTTGCAGGAGAGTTGTAGCTTCCTTTGAGTTGGTGCTCATAAAACCAGGGGGTTAGAGCCTCCTTCCAGTTGGATCTAGAGAATCTAGGTAATTGGAGCTTCCTTTAGGTTGGAGCCTATAAACTAGGGGGTTGGAGCCTACTTCCATTTGGAACTGGAGAATTTGGGGAGTTGTAGCTACCTTCATGTTGGAGATTGTAAATAGGGGGTTGGTGCCTCCATCTAGTTGGTGCTGGAGAATTTTGGAAGTTGGTCCTCCCAGTGAATGTAATATTCAAGATATATATTAAAAATCATTATGTGGTTTTCTTCCATTTGGGTTTCCACGTAAAATTCTTGTGTACTGTGTATCTTTGGTTATATGCTTATGATATCTTGAATGAAATCATAAGTGATACATTGTTTATAAGTCAATGTTTACATGTTGTGATTAAAAATTGTAAAAAGTGCTCAATACTAATTCACCCCCCCCCCCCTCTCAATATTGGCGAATATTCCAACAATTGGTATCAGAGTAGTTCCTTTAGAAATATTCTAACCACTGGAAGGTAGATCATGGATTACACTAATAATGAAATTCCAGTGTTTGATGGTCAGAATTATGAGATATGGAGCTCAAGAATGAAATCATTTTTAGAGGCATGGGGGTATGATGTTTGGTACTCAGTTGTTACAGGATATACTGCTTCAAATAAACCTATGAAGACTACATCTAAGAAGGAATTAAAAAGGAACATCAAAATAGCAATGGATGTCATCCTAGATGGATTACCTAATTCAGTAAAAATCAAAGTGGGATAATGTTTATCAACCAAAGAGATTTTGGATAAGCTACATAATCTCTACGAATCTTTTCTTGCAACCACAAATCCAAAGCATGTTGATCGAGATAAACAAGATATTGAGATAGAACACAAAGAACTTGAAAATGACGAAGAAGATTATGAATAAGGCGAAGTGGATCTTGAGGAAGAACTAATCAGTGCTTTGAGTGAGCTAAAAGGAGAAAGGAAGAAAAACAAGTCCCTTAAGGAAGAATCGATCAAGCTAAATGAGGGTTCTCAAAATCATAACACAAACTTTGAATAAGTCCAACATATTATTATAAATATAAATGTCCAACTGGAAGAAGCCAAAGCGATTGAAGAAACACTCAAAAGTCAATTGGAAGAGAAGCATCATTTGGAAGTCAAAATAGTATCACTAAGAAAGGAAGCAAAGAAGAGAGAAGAGATCTTGACAATTCATCTTAAGGAAATATATGAGGACTTAAACAACCTTGAAGAAAAAGTTGTTCAACAAGAAAGAATATTTGAAGAAGAAGTCATCTCATTGAAAACCCAACTTGAATAAGTAAAGAGAATGGAAGAAGTAATGAATATCCAGATGATGAAGAAAGAAGAATATAATGAGAAGCTTGAAGAAGAAGTCATCACATTAAGGGTTGAAGTTGTCGAGCTCAATAAGAATTTGAAAAGCTCTCAAGTACTAGAATATATTCTTAGATGTCAAAGGTCACCCATAAATAAAGCAGGTATTGGATACATTGGTGAGGCCTCATGCAAAAAAGATGCAAATGTCAATCCCAGCAAGAGCGGCGAAGAGAGAGGAAGCTCCACACGGCCAGTAATGAAAGTTGAACAGAAGTGTTCCAGGTTTTCGGAAAAGAAGAACGAAGAAAAGGCTAAGAACTATGCAGACTTTCTCAAAGGAAGGAATCATGTCAGCAAGAGTTAAAGAGGAATGAATGCAGAAGAAGTGTATCCCCAAGAATACCTTCTACCTCCATGCATTAAAGAAGATCCATTCATTATGAAGGAAACAATAGAAGAGAAGATCGTTATCAGCTAAAGCATGAATTCGGAAGGACTACATCACGAAGAGGATCATTGGCTCCCAGGGATCAACACTTATTTTTCGGTTATTGTTTTACTTGTAATAACTTTGGACATAAAGTTGTAGATTGCAGAGTGTATGAAAGAAATGTTCAAGCAAGAGATCTTATGTGCCCCCCTACAATATTGAATGTTACAAATGCCACAACTATGGACACATAGCTCGTTATTGTAGAAGCATGATGGAGTCCTCCATGAAGGAAAACAATAATATTAGATACAAGAAGGTTCTGATAAGAAAACAAAAACAAGAAGAGAAGGTGAATGAAGAGCTACCAGAGATCATACTCACAAGATTTACAGAGTTGCAAAATCATGACGAATCTAGAGGAAAAGAGGAAGATGTCAGAATTCATAAGGATGATCCTGCAACAGAGCAGGTTTATATATTGTTCTAAGCAATCTAACTTGGAGACTCTCGGTAAATGTGAATATTGAAGAGGGGGAGTCTAAGCAGCAGTTATTACAGATTGGAGAACTATCTTTCGGGCAGTATGAAGTGTTTGCAGATTTTTGGAAGGAAGATTATGAATGGTCTGATGGCAGAGGTGCATAATGTTTCATGACAAATTGGTTGGTTAAGGAGAAGTTTTCATAACACATTCCCATGTAGGTATGAAGGGGTCAGCTCGATATTATGAAGAATATCATTGGCACACTTTTAAGGCAGAGATGCATGATTGTATAGAGGATTCCAAGAATGTATTCAAGCAAGTATATATTCATTATAGATTCGAGAATGTGTACTTGTTGCAGACGTGTAGAGTTTGATTTGAAGATAGAGCAACCTAGTGGACATGTTTGATTCAGTTTGAGAAGCAGATCAATTGCAGCTGATTTGGAGAAGTCTTCATAATAGTAAAGTGACAGATGAGTCGGCATTGTGTGCAATTGAGCAGTAGATTCATGGATAGTTTTGTGACACTTGGATAGAGATGAATTCATTAGATATTCAACAAGTCTAGAATACAATACTTGACATGAATCAGAGAAGATACATGACAGTGGATGAAAGCATGAGCTCAAGAGGAGTTTCAGAAAGACTTGTTGTGATTGTCATCAAGAGGAATGACTCAAAAAAGAAGCATATTGACATGCTGAACTAGTTAGTCACAGGAAGGCAAGTCGTGAGAGGTACAACCAGACAGGGGAAGAGAAACCATCAGGATGACTTTTTTTGTCAAGGGAAAATTGATGAATGATTATGTCATTGATGTCGGCTCAATGAAGACATGAAAAACCATGAATGTTTTTTAATATACGTCAGTGGATTACAATAACAGGAAATATTGATGGACAAGCAGCCATGAAAGAGAGGAAAGGAAGCATATACATGAAGCCCCACATTGATCTACACAACATCATGCAAAAAAAAAAGAGAGAGAGAAATTTTTAGGAGGAGTTACCCTTTTCCATTGATGTCAAAGGGGGAGAGAAACACGAGGAGAGAAAGAAAAAAAGTATGAAGACAAGGGGAGTGCATGAAGACAGGTGGAGAAATGGTCACAGGGGGAGTATGAGTGTTGCTATCAATGCCAAAGGGGGAGATTGTTGGAAAATTAGTTGTCATTTATGTCAACCCTCAAAGAAGTCTAGAAGCCTCTAGAAGTGATGGGTTTATTTTAAGAAGTCTCCAAAGTGGTCCCCTTATGGCGTATCTTTAAGCATGGCCCTCATGGGAAGACGTTTAAAGTTACGCCATAAGGGGACCACTTTGGAGACTTATTCAAATACACCCATCACTTATAGAGGATTCTAGACTTATTCTAAGGTTGACATCAATACAACCAATTTTCCAACCATCTCCCCCTTTGTCATTGACGACAACACTCATACTTCTTGGACACACCGACCACACAGAGAGGGGGGGGTGAATCAGTGTAGGGATCTTTTTCAAACTTCCTTTCACAAAACTTATTAGCTAGCAATCGCCAATTAATCAACACTCATTAATGTCATTTATAATCAGTTGTATGTGAACATATATCAGTAACATATAATCGCAACATATATCATCAATAAGTCATCACCACAAGGAACACAAAGAACGCAAGATGTATGTACAATTTTCTTTTTATTATGGACTACAATCCTTGGGTTATCAGCAACAACTGAATAGAGTTACAACTCCACAAGAGCACCAAATCTACAATGAAAGACTCATATTACACAACTCAGTACCAACTGAGAAGAGGAATCAATCCTCAACAGATACCAATTTGTCAACAGTTACGCGACCTGTCAGTAGTGCAGTTAGGGTTTTCTTTCTATGAAAAACTCAAATCCTTTGCAGCCTTCAGTCACATCTACTTCTGTCTTTTATTGTCCAATCTGAACCATAACCAATCACAACACATCTATTCTCTCCCACATCTTACTCATGCTCCTCAACCATACAATATGAATGCTACTTAGTCATGTATAAGCAACCAGTATACTATGGCAATCATATTAGTATTGAATCATAAGAGTGTTTCTCACTCTATCAATCAACCAACATAACCATATCACAACAACCATACCAAGAATGCCTTAAGCATTCACCATACAATAAGCAAGAATATCCATCAAGACAAATATGTGACCATACCAGAGTTTCTATGGAAGATCTGAGCTCATAGAATGCAGATCTGGAACTTGCTTTAGACTTCAAGAACCTAACATCAGCTCACACTCAACTATCCATGACTTCATCCAATTGTACGTGCTCTTCCTTCCTTCATCCCCTTGCTATGCTCTTCAAGCTATGATCAAGAGATATTTTTCACAAGAAACCTTCGCTTCTTATTTATACTCTCCAAGTAGATTCCTTAGAAGCATCTTCTAGGCCACTTTGCCCACATGGTCACTTTGTCCACATAGTCACCTATGTCCAACTTTGTCCAATTTTCCACTTGTCCATGTATCCAATAGCCACTTGACCACTTAACCCATTTTCCTCATTTTAGGGTTAACCTTCTTATAACCACT
>SNQJ01S0072044.1:10772-22210 GCA_010110895.2 Picea sitchensis | reverse complement strand
ATTGACAAGCACTATCCATCTAGGATAGTTTCACTGACAAATTAACTGATCTTCATCTCATTATTCCAAAATTAAGCATGGGTTCTCTAACCATACTACTAGGATAACTCAACCACAAAGCGTCTTCCCATAAGGGCTTTCACCATAAGGGGACCACTTTGGAGTTCACCGCAAAGCGTCTTCCTATGAGGGCTTTCACCATAAGGGGGACACTTTGGAGTTCATCCATTTGTACAAACATGACCTTTGGACTTCACCACAGAGTGTCTTCCTGTGAGGGCTTTCACCATAAGGGGACCACTTTGGAGCTCATCCATTTGTACAACCATGACAAGAAAATAATGAGTCATATTTACATCAATCCAACTACAACTCATTGATCCATATTCATCTATGCATACAACCATGACTCCTATTGACATCAAGGTCAATACATGATCCATCAATCAAGGTCAATACATGATCCATCAATCACTACATCAATATACTATGACAAGACATTGTCCATTTCACATCAATCCTTTGAAATCAATTCTTTGACATCAATCCTTTGGCATCAATGACAACATGATACAACAATACTCCCCCTGTGACCATTTCTCCCCCTGTCTTCATGCACTCCTCCTATCTTCATACTTTTGTTCTTTCTCTCCTCATATTTCTCTCCCCCTTTTACACACATTCCCACTATGGTTTCCTTCAAGATCCAATGCTTTGCACTCCCTTGTTGTCCCAAAAACAACATGTAAAAGCTACCCTCTTTTTCCATACGAATTTATTTTTTTCCATCCATGTTGACTCTCCCAATTCCCAAGGTTGATTGTACTTATCCCCCGTGCTCCCATTAACTATGTAAAGTTACTTTTCACACCCACCCTCTTACATGTGTTTAATGATTGGGGCTTTAATATACTCAAGAGGAAATTAGAAGGTTTATACACAATGACAATTTTAGAAAGTGGGTTGAGATTAATAGACGTGGGTAATTCCCCCATTGAAACCCCTCTTAGACCCTCCCATCTCTTGTGGAAACTTAGCCCCCATTACTCTATCTGTGTCCATATGCAGTCAGCGATACATTTATTTAATATTTTGGATATACAATGTTTACATATTACATCATCGAGCCTGTGACCATATATCATATTTACATTATCCGTCACTAAATCAAGGATTAAAAATGAGGATGTTACATTCCCCTTCCCCTACAAATTACATCGTCCTCGGTGCATAGCACCATATCGGCATACATATACAAACTTTACATCATAGTACTTGGTAATTTTGCAAGTTCACAACTCCTGCAATGATTCCAACCAACAATCTCTACACCAAAGTCCCTCGGGCTATACCACTTCCTTTCCCATGGCTCCAACACAGATCAAACATGAAAACTCTGAGATGTGGCTCCAGGAACTCCAACTACCAAAATGGAGCCTTACACACTTATATACAAATGTACATTCAAATTTCTTCAAAATTTGCAAAAAATTATGGGTACTACTCCCGCATGGCCTCCTCATGCTCTTATTTGGCTTCTTCATGACCATATTAGGTCCATTGAACCATTACTAAGCCAGTGGAATTGTTCCTGAGCACTTTTAATTTCCAGTCCAAAATGTGCATTGGTTCCACTCAAAAGTACCCTTCATACTCCACTTGGATCATAATCCAATCAATCATGTTGTTAGGATCATAAACATATTTCTTCAATAAAGATACATGAAACACATTATGAATTCTCATGTATGCAAGCAATGCAAGCATGTATGCAACTAAGCCTATCTTCTCTAAAACTTCAAATGACCCACAGTATCTTGTTGTCAATTTTGGGAAACTTCCCAATCTTATTGAGCTCCTCTTAGCTTTTACTTTTAGAAACACATGCTCTCCCACTTTGAATTCCCTATATGTCCTCCTTGTATCTGCATAACTCTTTTTCCTATATTGTGCAACCTTCAAGTTCTGCCTAATATTTACCATCTACTCTTCCATTTCTTTTAGTAATTTTGGCCCAATAATTGCTTTGTCTGCTAGGTTGTCCCAACTTACTAGCGCATTGCATTTCCTACCATACAAGGATTCTAATGAGATCATCTTCAACGATGCATGATATGAATTCTTATACGCAAAATCAACTAGATGAAGATAATCTTCCCACTTGGAAGGTTTGTCCATCATATACATTCTTGACCTATCGTCAATTGTCTGGTTAGTCCTCTATGTTTTCCCATCTAACTCTGAATCATATGTTGTACTAAAATTCAAGTTAGTCCCAAATCCCTTCCAAAAGTTTGAAGTGAATTTGGTATCTCTATCTAACACTATTGCCTTAGGCACACCATGTATCCTAGCAATTTCGTTCATATAAATCTCTACAATATTAGTTGGCTTGTCAATTGTTTTCACTGGTATAAAATGTGCAACCTTTGTAAGTTTGTCCACTACTACCATGATGGAATCATGTTGCCCTAATGTTCTTGTCAAATTGGTGATTAAATATATCGTGACTACCTCCCATTTCCATTTAGGAATGGGAAAGGGCTATAATAATCCTACTAGATGCATGTGTTCAGTCTTCACTTTCTGACATCCTATGCACTTGGTTACGTAATCATCCACATCTTTCTTCATTCCCGACCATAAATATTGGCTTCTTACTACTGCAATTGTATTATAGTACATTGGATGTCCAACATAGGGTACATTATGCATCTCTTTTAGCACCACATTTCTCAATTTCTGAGTGTTAGGAACATAAACTTTGTCCCTGAACAAGAGGATTCCATCTTCTTCCATCTTGTAATCTTTATATTTTTTTTGTACATTATTTTGTTGTAAAATTTATTTAACTTGTGCATAATGTGGGTCTATTGTTATATATTCTAGAATTATGTATTTTAAATCTGTCTTGCACATACTAATGGTTGAAACATGCATTTCATGCACCCTCATGTTGAGTGCATTAACCACTTTATTCTCTTTTCCCTTGATGTGCTTGATGTCAAAGTTGTATTCACTAAGAAATTACATCCATCTAGTTTGTCTAGCATTTAGTGTGGGATGCTCAAACAAGTATTTCATGCCACGTTGATATGTCTTTAGCTCAGATTTTGTGTCCATGAGATAATGCCTCCACGTTTTTAAGGCATGAACTATGGTTTCCAACTATAAGTCATGGGTAGCATAATTTCTTTTGTGTTCTTTAAGATTCTTTAACTCATAACATGTGGCATGCCCATTTTGTGTAAGGACTCTACCAATCCCTTCCTTGCATGAATCATTGCACACAACAAAATCTTCATCTAGATATGCAACCTTTAGAATAGGTGCACTGGTCAACAATTCCTTCAAATGTTGGAAACTTTCCTCACGTTTAGTAGTCCATTCAAACTTTGTTCCCTTCTTCTGCATTGAAGTGATTGGATGTGAAACCTTGGATAAACCTTCAATGAATATCTTATAGTATCCATATAATTCCATAAAGGATCTCACTTTTGAAACATTATTTGGTGTTGGCCAACTTTTGATTGCTTAAATCTTCTCAGGGTCCACCGCTATGCCCTTCTCTAAGACAACGTGGCCCAAATAATGGATTTGCATATGATAGAAATTGCACTTGCTCAACTTGGCATACAATTGGTGCTCTCTCAACACCTGCAACATCATCTTCAAATGTTTCTCATGCTCCTCCTCTGTCTTGGAGTAGATGAGAATATCATCCAAAAAGACAATGACAAATTTCTCAAGGCAATCTCAAAATATTCCATTCATTAGACACATAAAAGTAGTTGGTGCAGTTGTTAGGCCAAATGGTACCACCACAAACTCACAATGGTCATACCTTGTCCTGGATGTTGTCTTGCTAGTGTCTTCTTCTCTAATTCTTACTTGATGATAACCTGATATCAAGTCAATCTTGGAGAATATATTTTCTCCTTTCAATTGATCAAAAAGATCATCGATCCACAACAAAGGGTACATGTTCTTTACACTAACCTTATTAATCTCTTTAAAGTTAATACACAACCTCATAGTTGTGGGACAATTGGTTTATATTGATGGATAGATGGTTTTCATTGATGTCAACCTTTGGACAATGATATTGTAGATTGATGTCAACCCTTGAAGAAGTCTGGTAGTGAATTCAGGTAGCACAAAGGTATTGGTAAGGGACCTGAGTTTGTTTAAAGAATAAAGGCATGAAGATCAGTATATTTTCATTGGAGACTTCTTTAGATGGATAGTACATGTCATGTCGTTTCCAGTTATATGTGGAACGTCACATAACTCCTCATGGTTAGAAATTTATGGCCTTGTGAATTTGGAGAACCCTCATGAATTTTCTAGAAGCCCTAGAAAGTCAAATAAGTCAAAATTATTCTAGAAGATCCTAGAAGAAGTTGACTAATCAGATGGGTGAGACTAGGAGTTAATCATGGGTTAAGTGGTTGTATTAAGAAAATAATTAAAAATAAATTAGTTGCAACTAGAAGTGGTTAATTTAAGTGCAAAAACTGGCTAAGTGGACAAAGTGGCTAAGTGGACAAAGTGGTTAAGTGGACAAAGTAGTTAAGTGGATAGAGTGGCTAAGTGGACAAAGTGGCTAAGTGGATACTTCTAGAGGAAGATACTTGGAGAGT
This sequence comes from Picea sitchensis, assembly GCA_010110895.2. Classification (NCBI taxonomy): domain Eukaryota; kingdom Viridiplantae; phylum Streptophyta; class Pinopsida; order Pinales; family Pinaceae; genus Picea; species Picea sitchensis. Next base: position 17,567 of record SNQJ01S0072044.1, on the reverse strand, counting down.
ATAAATAAGAGAACAAGGGTCTCCCATTAGCACCTATTGAGAATATTTAATATATGCAAGTGACTAAGGTAACCAAAGGATATTTAAGGCGAATTTCAGAGGGAAGGTGAAGTAACGAAGCCAAAAAATTCAAGGGAGGATAAAGTCTTTTGATGATGTTTTCTAAGGTATGTTATTTACACGTCATCTCACCATTTTCGCAATGACTTTTTTTCTAGAATGATTCAGATAGAAAAATCTGGAGGCTGTTGAGAATACATATCCAAGTAACTATGATGCAAATTTTGTCTTGTGGGTCGTTGCATTTTGGTAGTTACACTCTGTGGAAGATAGGGTTTGTGGCTAGTCCTGAAACTAGTCTAAAACAAGTGTTTCGGGTAAAAACGTCATAACTTATTCATAAAAGATCCAAATTTTGTGATACCAAATGAATTGGTTATAATACAGTCTGTAGTATGATGTATACCATTTTCAAATCCATACAACAAATATTCCACATGTGGCATGTTCTACAAGTTCGCTCTCTAGAATAAGCCATAATTCAACAAGGTCTGGCATTTTTGCTATAACTCCTTTTCTAGGAGGTTCCAAGTAGTGAAACCTGGAGGAATTGTAGAGAAGACACTTAAGAAAATTATGTATAGTTTTCATACCTTTATTCATTACAGGTATAGACTTATGGTTGTTGAAAGTTAGGGTTTTTTACTAATCCAAAACTAGTCATGTGAAATTAAGGTAAAGTTTGATGAAAATGCTAATCTCTTGTTATTGAAGTTGAGGAAGGTCTGCAGGTCTGTGATCACATAATAATAATAATAATAATAATAATCCATTTTTAAGGTCATGGCCAAGCCAGACACCAAACTGATGTATGAGACCCCCTTGATTGTGGGACAAGGGACCCCCTCTGCCCAGCGATTTGACTAGTAAAGTCTACAGAGGTATACATACCCTACCCCCCTCTGGATTTGAACTTGTGACCTCTTAAGAGGAAACACATGTTCTTAACCATTAGGCCCACTCAGGTTGTATACACCAGGTCTATTACAGAGTTACAAGTATGTTTGTATTTGTGTTTTGATGGTTACATTTGGTCATGACATGGTACATTCTTAAGGCTACATAACAGTGAGGTTTGACACATAGTTTTATGTAAGGGTTTATGGTATGTGGATTATGGATTTGTGATGTATTTCTAAAGGAATCTTGTTGGTTGTATTGATTTATGTTTTGGTATATGGTTGAGGTATATGTTTAGTTCATGGATAAGACACTTAGTTGATGAGTTGGCATATACATGAGATGTATGGTATGGTGATGTCGGTACATCTTGATGTGGCATAGTTTGACTTGTTATTGATACATGATTTCTACATGCTTGGGACATTGTTAGAGGTACATGTTGGTAATCTTGTTGGACATATTTGTAGTGATATTGGCACATGGTTTATGGTTGACATGGCATAGATATCTTGGTATTGGTGATGGTTGTGAGGTGTTATGATGTGCATGGTTGATGCACTTGTGATGGTACAGGTTGTGCTAGTTGTTGATGTACATGATTGGTTGATGAGATTATCATGATAGATTATTGGCACATGTTTTTGGTTACATATTTTTGGTACATGTGTTGTTACAGGTTGTTGGTATAGGTTGCTTGGTACAAGTTTTTACAGGTTTTTGGTATACATTGCTTGGTATAGGTTTTTACAAGTTGTTGGTATACATTGCTTGGTACAGGTTGTTGGTACAGGTTGACAGTGACAGTGGTTGATTCAGTGACAGTGGTTGATTTAGTGACAGTGATAGAGTGATAGTGGCAGTGGTTGATTCAGTGACAATGACAGGCTGTCTACATTTGGAACTTATATTTCAGGGTGGCAGGGCGGGGCAAGAATAGGTGGTTGGAGCCGAAGAACCAGGGAGTTGGAGCTCCCTTCAGGCTGGAGCCTAATAATTAGAGGGTTGGAGCCTCCTTCTGGTTGGAGCCATAAAATTGGGTGGTTGTAGCCACCTTCTGGTTGGAGCTGGAGAACACAGGGGGTTGGAGCCTCCTTTTGGTTGGAGCCAGAGAATTGGAAGTTGGTTCTTCCTTGAATGTAATTCTTAAAGACATATAAGAAAAGCATTTTGTGGTTTTCTCCCGCATTGGGTTTCCACGTAAAATACTGGTGTATTGTGCATTGTGTGGATGTGTCTATTATTATTTATTATGCACTGATAGATGTTAATGTTATATGATGCCATAAAATATTAATGATGAACTGATGATCATTGTTGAATAAGTTAAAGGAATATAAACTGTGGTTAAAAGTGTATAAATTTCTTGTTGGCATTTTTTCAGACAGAGGCGGAGTATGTGTGTTTGTCATTGATGGCGAAGATCAGCACGATCAGTAGCTCAACGATAATGGCATGACAATGGAAAGATCAACAATGAAGAGCAACAGTGATCGTTGGATCCCATTCAAAATTCTCGATGACCGTCATATCTGAATTCAGATAGGAGGAGCGCATAGTAGAAGAAAATAGATCTCAGGCGTCATATCTGAGCCCAAAGACCGACCGTCGTTGGATCCATAAGAAGGAGCATGGTCTTCACGTGCAAGATGAAGCGGGCCTACAAAATCTCAAAAGCAGGAGGATCGTCCATCTTGAAGAAGGACACGTGGCAAGCGACTAGAATTTCATTGACCTGCACATTGGATGAGTCAATGGAACATGGTGTGGGAACTTGCGATATGCGAAATCCTAAGAATTGATCTAGACCTTTGGATCGAGGTATGTTGTGGAACGTTGGATGCAGAGGGCACATGGCGAGCGATTGGCATTTCACTGAATGGAAAGTCAAAGAAAGGAGGTGCTCTATCCTATGAAATCATGAAATGTGAAACCATGACTTAATTTGAGTCGTTGATCAAAGGGAGATCGTGGACCGTTGATCAGGCATGACGAAGGCCCATGAAGTTGTGAAATCATGATAAAATCTTGATCGTTGATCCAAGAGGGACATGTGGCGAGGGACATGTGGCGAGGGATTAACTTTTCGCTGACTGGAAATTCAAAGGAAGGAAATTCTCTAACCTTGCAACTCGCAATATGCGAAATCGCGATAAGGTCTGGCCCATGGTCATAGACAAGGTCACATCGTCGAAGGCTTAAGAGAAGGAGCTAATTGCTAAGCTCCATTTCGTGGATCGCAACTTGGAGTGTCGAGACCCTTCATCACAGGAATCGCGATATGCGAGATCACGAAAATATCTGGACCGTCGAATATTCAAGATTGTGTACCATTGATCTGACTCCATTTCGGAGTTTCGGATACCAAGAGTTGGAGGTGTCAAGGACACTCACGAAAAGAATGCTGAAATGCGAAATCGCGAAGCACCTTTTGGCGCAGTCTGTGGTCACTGTCGGTGGTCACGTGAGAGGGAGGAGCTAGCGGAGCTAAGCTCCATTTCAGGGATCGCAACTTGGAGTGTCGAGACCCTTCGACACAGGATTGCCGAAATGAAAATTGCGAAACACATCTTGATTATTCCCATGGTCGCAGCAAGTGGGCATATGGTATAAATGCAAGACCTTGCGGATTTAATCCAACGGTGTTGCTTATTTGAGCATCTGATCGAAGGGCTATTGTTGATCTTTACGATTAACTGTTTAGTTACGATTCAGTTAGCAGAACCGAATCATGGTTCTTGGATGGTTGGCGATTGAGTGGTTGAAGTGTTGTTGGCCTAGGTATTCAGGGTGTAACTGAAGTTGTGTGAAGTGCATAAAAGAAAGACGGACTGACTATGAATTGTCGGTTGTTCTAAATGAAAAATGAGTTGAACTATAAGAAAGGGAAAATTACAGTATGCGCAGTGTGAGACCAACAGTATGCACAGTGTGAGATAAAACTCAGAGATGAGTAATAGATGTTGAATAGACATAAGCAAGAGCAGAATTGTAGAATAGCTTGAAGCAGAGCATAATTGTAGAACAGATAGAAGCATAGAAGAATTGCAGGATAGAAGAGAAGTGGTAAGAATTGAAAAACCTGAGTTGTTGGTTATTCAATCATTTTGCTTATAATCAAGGAGGTAGGGTGGTGCTAGGGAGGACTGTGGTCCTCTGATATTCGAGTTGGTGCTTGAATATTGGGAGTTGTAGCTTCCATCTAGTTGTGGCTAGAAAACAGGTTGGCAGGGTGGTGCTTGGGAAAACACAGAGTTTTCTGTATGCAAGTTGGTGCTTGTATAAGTGGAAGTAGGTGCTGGAACACTCAGGGAGTTGGTTCTTCCTTCTAGTCGGTGCTAGAGAAACCAAAGAGTTGGTGCTCTTAACAAGTTGGAGCTTGTAAAACAGAGGTAGTAGCCTCACTTTGAGTTGGTGCTCAAACATAGATGATGTACAGAACTTAAAAGACTGCCTATCATTTCGAAGAAGAAGAGGTTTTCTCCCTTTATGGGTTTTCTCGTGAAAATTTGTCTCTGTGTATATCTTATGTGTGATTGATGCTCATTAGTTATGTTGTTCATATGTTGTATAATATTGATGGTCACTTGATGAAAGATTAAAAATTGTTTAAGCACAGTAACAACTGATTCACCCCCCCTCTGAGTTGTCTTAGTAATTTCAACAATTGGTATCAGAGCGGGTTCCTTTTATTTAAAAGTAGATCTATAAGCTTAAACATGACAAGTCATGAAGGGACTTCAGCCAGTAAGCCTCGTCTGTTTGATGGAACAAATTTTGCCTTTTGGAAGGTTAGAATGAGAACATACATAATGGCCTTAGGTGTAGATGTTTGGGATGTAGTAGAGACTGGATATGCAAAGCCTGTTGTGCTGGCTTCCAAGGATGATAAGTTAGAATTTAGATTTAATGCTAAGGGAATGAATGCTATCTTGAATGGACTTGTTGAAGCTGAGTTTTTAAAGGTGATGCATCTTGAAACTGCTAAAGCTATGTGGGATAAACTTATTAACAGTTATGAAGAAAATGAGAAAGTAAAAGATGCCAGACTCCAAACATATAGGTTGAAGTTTGAACAACTAAAGATGAATGAAGATGAAACAGTTAGCAAGTATTTTTTAAGAGTTGAAGAACTTGTGAATGCCATGAAGGGTCTTGGTGAGAAGATTGAAGAATCATTTTTAGTTCAAAATATTTTAAGATCTCTGCTTGATAAATTTAATCCAAAAGTCTCTGCAATAGAAGAACTAAATGATCTTAAAACTTTGTCCATTGATCAACTCCTATGAACTCTAACTGCATATGAAATGAGAATCAGCAAAGATAAATCCATTACTAGAGAAGCGTCTTTTAAAGCAGACAAGAATACTGATTCAGATTTAGATGATATTGAGGCAAAAATTGTGAGAAGGTTAAAGAAAGGATCAAGAAAATATCAAGGCAAGCTTCCCTTCAAATGTTTTAACTATGGTAAGATAGGTCATTTTGCATCTAAGTGTCCCCACCAGAAAAAGGATCAGAACTCCAATGATGAAAAGAAGTACAAATTCAAGAAATATAATAAAAAGAAAAGTTGGTGTACAAACAATGACAATTCCTCAGAAGACATAAACAGTGATTCATCATGTGAAAACAAAGTGAATGATTTTATACTTATGGCTATGGGAGATTTTGATGATGAACACACAGGAGGTGAAATGGATGATGAAGTAGTTGTGGTGGATATGGAAGGTGAATTAATCAGTGCTTTGGAAGAAATTGACAGAATCAGATGTAAGAAGAGAAAACAAAAACAGTTGTTGAAGCAATTTAAAATGAATGTTGAAAAACCTGATGAAAACTTTTATCTACTAAAAGTGGAGTTAGAAGAGGCAAAGAAAATAGAAGACATACTGAAAAAACAATTGTCAGAGAAGAAAGCTAGGTGTGAAGCCTTAGAAGAAGAGATAGTAAAAACCAAAAAAGAAATGGAGAAGTTTAAGGGATTGTATCACCAAAATTTGCCAAGTATTAAAGCCTCAGAAGAATTAACTTCCCTTCTAAATCAGCAAAGGAATCCAAAGTTGAAATTTGGCTTGGGCTATGAAGAAGGATCAAGTAGTGATCATCCAAGTAATACATAACCCATCAAGTTTGTCAAATCTACAATCATTGACAACAACCACTCTGCAGAAACAAAGAAAGAAAATTAGCCACCAAGAAGGAATGAAAGAAAAAGTACCAAAACCGAATTCGTAGATCAAAGAAATAACATTTTTGATCAAAGAAATCACCAGCATGGAAGAAATCAACTACAACCTTTTTTTCAGGTACAAAGGTTTTTTCTATGGTTATTGTTTTTTTTGTTCTAACTTTGGTCATAAAGCTATAAATTGTTCTTTAAGATCTAGATATTTGAAATCAAGATACTCAAGGAATAATTATCTGCCACAACAAAGATTGAGACAGCCAAGAAACAAACGAACACATACTATAAATCATGTGATGGATGGAGGAAGGACGCAGATGAAACATAACAACAGTTACGAGCATAACAATCATTATGATCTATTATTCAGTGAACCAGAATGTTACATCTGTCATAACTATGGACATAAAGCTGGAGATTGTCGCTTAAGGAATTTTAAGCCAGATTCGAATCCTACTGCTGAAAATTTCAAGATTTGGAAGAAGAAAGAAGATGACAGGTGTAGACTAGTGTTATCAGCCCAAAGACAAAAGAATCCCTGGTATATTGACAGTGGTTGTTCCAAACATATGACTGGAGACAAAAGTAAGTTTCTAACTCTAAGTGAAAGCAAATTAGGGAATGTAACTTTTGGAAATGATGCACCA
>SNQJ01S0072044.1:0-10722 GCA_010110895.2 Picea sitchensis | reverse complement strand
TTATGAAATATTAAAAATGGTTTAATAGACTTAATATTGTTTAAGCACAGTAACAACTGATTCACCCCCCCTCTCAATTGTCTTAGTAATTTCAACAGGTTGCTTGTAGTCTGAGTCTTGGATCTTTTCCTATGCCATCATAGTCTTTAGATCACTCTAGATTCCTGTGAATCCCTCATAGTTCTGAAGGAACGAAGGTAAGCTTGAAATGAAATCATACCGTGGAGGACTATCCCTGGCTAAGTCTAGGCTTACACTCTCGACAGAGTTTAAATCTTCTAATATAATTGTTGGAACATGATTACCCCTCTGTTTATGTTTGTTCCTTGTCATTATTGACATGATTCAACCACTTCTTTTATTTTTAAAATCAATATCACATACATCCTTCCTATTTATTTTTCCTTTCCCTATAAATTTTTCATTGATCACTGGTATTGGAGGTTGTGAATGACCAACAACATTTAACGATTCATTTATCAAATGACTAAGGACCTCTTGTAAAGGTTTCTTAAGCATGAATTCCTTTTTTTGGATGCCATCCTGGTTATAGAAAAAATCTCGGTTGATCACCAAGCGAAATGACAGAGTCATTTTGGATTTGAAATTCGATTAAAAAATCATGGAGCGAATGAGACGAATTTTTCGCAGAAACAGGTTCCTCAATACCGTGAGTTAAGTGGGTTGCATGATCAATTTATAGGGGTAGGAATCGATTCCTTACTAGAAAATCTTTCCAGGTGTCTCCTGTGCTAACCAAATGGAAATTGACCAAAATGTGAATTAAACCGTGGTGAAATAAGCAAGACTCGGGGTTGGAGTTCGGCCTTTGATAAAACTTTGACATCTTTTGCAGGATTTTAAGCAAGTAAAATTGTACATTCAAACTGAATCCTTGAAACACCATTAAAAAACATCTGTGGAACAAGAATACTAACCCATAACGTCCTTCATGGGTGATAAGTTGATTTATTATCAACAATAAACCATTACAATAGGTTTTAAACAGTTCTATCGACATACCTTTTACATGGTAGCATGATTTTCTAGACACCAATAGAGAATGCCACTGAATGTCGATTAATTTTGTGTTTTTAAACCACCTATCAACCTCCTGAGACAAACCGCTCTCCTTAAATATAAATTTTTCGATAACCTGTAACTAAATATCTCCTATTTTCGCCTTGGTTCCATCAAACGTCTTGGAAAATGTCCGACAAAATTCTAGGTTAAAACCATTGAAGGATTGGATAAACTTCACACAACCAAACTGAACCAGCCTATCCACCACATCATCATGAGACAAAAAATCTTGTAAGACATTCGTCTCTATCCTAAATATGGGGGCCATGAACTCCTAGGTGGTGAACCAAAAGACACAAAAACAATGTTCATCGAAAGAAGAACCATGTGCTTGCAACAACCTGGACCCATAAACAATTAAAGAGACTGATCTCGCATACCTAGTGATAAAATGACATCTAAGGAATTGAGGAGGTGCTACCATTATTTCCCACTTTGAGTTTTGATTAACTCCGAAAAAAAAGAGGACAAAAGGTTCAAAGCCACTAAACTCACAGAACCCTCGCTACTTGTCATGAATGACTAACCCGAAATCAAGAACATCAATACACTTGCAGGGTAATAATTCATAGGATAGTTAATCGATCAGTTTATTAAATGAGAATTACTTAACATAGTATTTTGATATGATAGTGGCAAGTTTTAGGAGATGCATTTTAGGCCATTCGGATAGGGGAGATTTTAATAGAACCAAGCTTTTCCAAGAGTTTTAACTAGGTTGTAGTTTTAGGCTTGATTTAATTTAAACTATCACACATATTTCATATCAAGTTCAGTTTTCCTTTAGGTTATGAATTATGTTTATATTTTTAATATAATTCATATGGCCACCAATAAAACATAGTTCAAACATTTTGATTTAGACTTTCAATTGAAGAAAACAAATAATCACCTTTAACTTATGCAAAGGGAGATTACCACAAGAGTTCAATCAATGATCTGTAAGAAAAAGGGACATCAATTTCATGCTTTACATTCATGAAATTGAAGAGAGAGAACACAGTAAATAAATGATACCTACATAATCACACAAACAATATAAATCCAAAGAAGACCGATTAACACTAGTAATCATACCTAAGAAACACAATCAATCTAACGTGTATAGACATACTAGGAAGTGAGCGTAAGAAATGATTTTGTATTTCAAAAGTCAATATGATGCAAAACGAGATGGTAGTTGGTCTGCCAACAAATAGTAAACAATATCAAAGGTTTGGGAGACAAGATAAAGGAACAGGTCGTTGTTAAAAAGACATTCATATCTCTACCAATGAGATTTGATTCAAAAATTATAGCTCTAGAAGAAAGAGTGGACCTAGCTACAATGACCATGGATGAGTTGCATGGGATACTCACAGCTTATGAGATGAGGACATAGAAAGACAATCCAGTCACTAAGGAAGAAACATTCAAAGCGTCCAAGAAGACAAAGAAGAAAGATAAACAAAATCCAAAGTGAGACTGTAGCTGCAACGATGATTTAGAGGAAGACGGAGATGTGGAAAATTTTGTAAGAAAGCTGAAAAGAGGAACTAAAAAATAAAAAGGTATGCTTCTATTGAAAATTTTTAATTGTGATGATGTTGGTCATTTTTCTAATAAATTTCCCTATAATAATAAGGAAAGCAATGAATATGATGAATCTAAAAAGAAAAGGAAGATCTAAAAGGGTAGAAGAAACAAAAGGGAATTTTTCAAGAAAAGTATCTGCACCAAGGAAGACAACTCATCAAACAAAGACAAAGAAAACAACAATGATATAGAGAGAGTACCTTTTATGGTAGTATAAGACTCTGACGAAGAAGGATCCAAAAAAGAATGTGAAGAGGAAAAAGGCGATTACAGAGAAGAATTGATGTGTGCAACAGAATCTCTAAAGAGGGAAAAAATAAAAATAAAAATCACTCCAAATAGAACTAAAGAAGAAAGAATAATACCATAATTCCAACTCCAAATAATTCAAGAAGATGATCAGGAAGCTAAAAATATAGATAGAAGAAGACAAGAAAATTGAAGAATCACTTAGAGGAAAGTTAGATGAAAATGATAGGATCATTGAAGGGTTAGAAGCATAGATAGTCACTCCAAGAAACGATATTCAGAAGAAGGACATGCAACAAAAAATCACCACGATATTGGATAATATCATTAACTTTCAAAGACCTTACTATGACAAATTTGGATTAGGATACAACCAGACACATAGATAGAAAGGTTCATGCTCCAAAATGATAGAGCAAGAAACATAACCAATAAGTTATGCATAAGACATCATAGGTCCCTCTAAGAAAGAAGAAGACAATAAGACTCAAGAAGAAGATTACATAGACACTATGCCAACTAGAATATTCAGAAGTCAGTATCAGCAAAAACCAGCTATAGAAAGACCTCAAGAAGAAGATGGAGTCAGAAGAGCAGCACCATTCAGAAGATCTTTCACTCCCAGGTATCGAACTATTTTTCTTGGTTCATGTTATTCATTTAATAATTTTGGGCACAAAGTTGTGAATTGTAGAGCCAATACCAAGAACAAAAGTAACGATGAAGGTAATAAAAGAAATATGTATCCAAGAAGATCTTATGAAGCACAAAATAGAAGCTACAACGAATTTGGATCATTGAGTGATGAAGTAGAATGCTACAAGTGAAACAAATTTGGACATATGGCTAAACATTGTAGACTCATTGTTCCTCCAAGGGAACCAAAGTAGAATATCAACAGTCATAAACAAGAACCACAAAGGATATGGATAAGAAAGAAGGATCAATTCAACACTCAAGAATGCAACCTTTCTCTACAAGCTCAACAAAAGAAATATGGATGGTATGTTGACAGTAGATGCTCAAAGCATATGAAAGGAGATAAAGATAGGTTTATGACATTGAAGGAGGAAAGAGATGGATTGGGTTCATTTGGGAATGACAACTCAAACATAATTATTGGAAAAGGAACAATCAAGCTCAAAAGTAAGGATGCCATGAAAGAAAATGTTTTAATGATCAGAGACATGAAACACAATCTGCTAAGTGTAAGTCAAATGTGTGATCAAGGACACAAACTTGTGTTTGACTCACAGAAGTGTGTGATAAGGAAAGCAGAATCCGGCAAGTTGGTGGCTACAACTTTAATAACTCTAAGAAACATATATGTTCTAAATGAAATCAGAAAGGAAAGATGTTCTTCGGAAAGGATGATGAAATTTGGATCTGGCATAGAAGAATGGGTCACATAAATTTTGATAGTCTTTTCAAATTCGGTAAAAGGGAAGCAGTAAGAGAAATGCTTGAGATCTCAAATCAAACAAATATTCTATGCAAGCATTGTCTAAAGGAAAAAAAAACAATACCAAGTTCAAATCAAAGGAGTATTCCATAAAAAAACCACTAGAGATTGTACACACTGAGCTAGTTGGAACAACAAGAATGAAGGGATTGAAAGGTGAAAAGTACTTCATGCTACTGGTTGATGACTACACAAGAGTAATTGCAGTTTTCTTTCTCAGGAAGAAGTCATATGGATTTGAAAAATTCAAGACATACAAAGAGATGGTTGAAACTGAGACAGAGTTGAAACTCAAGTGTTTGAGATCAGATAATGGAGGAGCATTTACATCAAAGGAATTATTCAATGAACATGGGATAAAGAGGCAATTCTCAGTATCCAAGACACCTCAACAAAATATGGTTTTCAAAAGAAAGAACAAAACAATATAGGAAATTGTGAGAACCATGTTAATGGATTCCAAGTTGAAAGATGTATTTTGGGTACAATAAATGCATACAACAATTCACATTCAGAACAAAGGGATGTTCAGAAATAACAATGATAAGACTCCATATGACCTATGGAAAGGAAGACCAGCAAGTGTGAATCACTTCAGAGTATTCAGAAGAAAATTCTACATCAAAAGAGAAGATGGAAGAATTGGAAAATTTAATTCTCCAGTTGATAAAGGAATATTGGTTGGGTACTCAAGAAAAAGGAAAACATACAAATGCTTCAATATAATACTTAAAAGAATAGTAGAAAGCATCAATGTGATGATTGATGAGACAAATGGACAAAAGATAAAGGAAATAAGTAAAGATTTAGTGGAACAATATCACGAAGAATATTTGAAAGAAGAAGAAGTAGATGAAGGATCAGATGAAGAAGAAGAGCAGCCAAAAGAAGAGAAAGAAGAACTGGATATTGATGTACCTTCAAAGAAACCTAGAAGATGAGTGCAGAAAAATAATCCATTAGAATAGATCATTGGAAATAAATATGCAAGAGTTGAAACCAGAAGAAGAATCTGTTCACCAGAACAACAACATCTAACAGTACTATCTACTATTGAGTCGAGCAGTTTTGAAGAATCCAACCAGGATGAACACTGGATCAAAGCTATGGATAAAGAATTAGATCATATGGAGAAGAATGGCACATTGGAATTGTTTCCAAGTCTAAATAACAAGAATGTCATTTACAAAGTGGGTCTTCAAAAATAAGTTTAACGAGGATGGACAAGTTACCAGGAAAAAAAAAATATCGGTATGCAAAGGATACTCTCGTGTTGAAGGTATATATTTTGAAGAAAAATTTTCCCCAGTTGCTAGGATGGAAGAAATCATATTAATCTTAGCCTATGATTGTTCAAAGAGAATCAAGGTCTATCAGATAGATATAAAGTCATCCTTTCTAAATGGAGAATTAGAATAAGAAGTCTACATCGAACAACCTGAAGGGTTCATGTTATCAGAAAAGGAAGATTATGTTTTCAAGTTAAAGAAAGAATCATATGGACTCAAGCAGTCCCCGAGAGCATTGTATTCACGACTGGACAGATACCTACATCAACAAGGGTTCAAGAAATGAAATGCACACAAGCGATGTTTATAAATCAAGATATTATTGTAATAATTGAAGTTTATGTTGATGATATTATCTTCGAAAGTGATGATGACAGGATGAGTCAGAAATTTTCCAAATACATGCAGAATGAATTTAAGATGTATTTACTTGGAAAGTTGTATTTCTTTTTGGGTCTCTAGATATGTTAGAGAAAAAAATGTATGTTTATCTCTCAGACCAAGTATATCAGAGAAATGTTGAAGAAGTTTGGAATGATAGATTGCAAACTAGTCAGTATTCCTATGCAAACAAGTTGTAAGTTAAGTAAGGATGATGATTATAGGGATGCGGATCAAAGATAGGGCATATCGATGATTCATGGTTTACTCTATAGACCATATGTGATGCATTCAGTTGGACAGGTTGGAAGGTTTCAAATAGTGCTAAAGGAATAATATTTTATTGTAGTAAAGAGGTTATTTTTATATCTTAAATGTACATAAGAGTTTTCATTATGGTATCCAAATGGGAAGGATCTATCTCTTGTTTTCTACATAGATGTATATTTGGGAGGTTGCATTGATGATAGAAGAAATATAAGTGGAGAAAATTTCTACTTGGGTGAGTGTTTGGTATCATGGTTAAGCAAGAAATAGTCATCAGTATCTTTGTCTACAGTAGAATTAGAATACGTTGCAGCAACGACCTATTGTACTCGGGTTCTTTGGATGAAGAAGACCTTGCAGCATATACAAGTAAAGTGTGATGATCCCATTTAAATACTTTGTGACAACACTAGTGCCATCAGTATATTCAAGAATATACTGATGTATTCTAAGACGAAGCACGTTCCGATCAATTATCACTTTCTATGGGAACAGGCTACATAGAAGAACATCAAGGTAGAGTATGTCGGGACAAAAGAGCATATTTCAGATATTTTCACCAAACTTCTTGCAAGGGAAACTTTTGAGTATCTACAACAAAATCTTGGAGTAGTTTATGCCCCATAGTGATTCACACGACATCAAGCTTAACAGAACATGGGGAGAGAAACAAAATTCTTGAAAAAGTTCAAGTAAAGAACCTTTTGAATGCTTCTCATATACATCAAAGAATTACACAAGGAAGCACCATGAAGATAAAGGGAAGTAGAGACATCAGAGAAATGCAGATAAGGGGATCATCCCTAAAAGGAGGATTACCCTTTACCATTGATGTCAAAGGGGGAGGGATAGAGTAAGTCATGGGGAACATGGGCATAAGTATTTCCATGCCTAAGTGTTGCCATCAATGCCTAAGGGGGAGATTGTTGATAATTTGGTTGTCATTGATAAATGTCAACCCTTGAAGCATCCCTAGAGGTATGGCTTTGGTACCCAAATTTGGATAAGGAATATGGACATGATGGATAGAATAAATGCAGGAAAGACCCTCATAGATGAATAGTACATATCGTGTTATTTTCAATGATATGTGGAATTCCATGTAGTTCCTCACGGTTATGGAGATATGGATTTGTAAAGTTGTAAGCCCTGAATAAGTGGTCAAGAAGCCTCTAGTTGGTGACATGTCTTTGATGAAAAGGGTAAATTTGTTGTAACAAGAAAACCCTAGAATCCCTAAATTAAGGAGAGGAGTTACCTAGCACAAGTATAAATATACCTCAAGGAGTCATTAAAAGTACACTCACACACTCATTCATTTATTATCTATCTTGTGAAATAGTGATCTTTTTGCTAAGGTTGTGATGGCATTTTCTGAGGTAGCAAAGAAAGGTCGAAGGAGAAAGTTTCAAAGTTGCAACAAACCTTAGTTTCTGAGGTATACGTGGGTTACAGGTTAGAAAGGGAGCATAGGTATGTGAGCTACATTGGACAAAAGCATGTATATATGCAGGAAGTAGAAGAGCAAGTCATGTATCTGTAAAAAGTCTCATGAATGATTGAGTAAATGTTGGTACCGGGTCCTTGAAGTCTGAAGGAAGTCTACAGGTCAGCATATCCGAGTGTTAGGTGAGCTAGAGAGGTATTGGTATGGTTGTATACTTGTTTTAATGGTTACTTTTGGTGATGATATGGTGTATGGTGGAGGCATGCTTAGTATGGTTGGTTTGGTACTTGGATATGATATATCTTGGTTCCTTGGATGAGTGAGGACAATTCTTATATGTGGTTTAGCATATGACATGGTTCTTATAGTTCATAATTTTTAGTTGATGTACATGGTTGATGTACATGGCTGATGTGCATGGTTGGAACATTGTATGGTACAAGTGTTGATGTACATGGTTGATTTGCATGGTTGGCACATGGTATGGTATAGGTGGTGATGATACTTGTTATGGTGCATAGTCGATGCACTTGTTATGGTACATGGTTGATGGTACATATTGAGGTATAGGTTGATGCATGGCTCATGCATGGTACATGTTGGTACTTGTATGAGACACATACCTTGTGATGGTATATGGTGATATTGGTACATGCTTGGTAGAGGCATGTGTTGGTGATGTTAAGCATATGGTTTGAGATATGTTCTTGGTTATCTTGGCATGAGTTGCATGCGGATGAGAGTGGATCTAGTTTAGTGGTTGGATACAGTGACAGGTTGGTGTGAGAGTGACAGTGACAGTGATAGTGATTGCAGCAATGGAAGTGACAGTGGAAATGATTATGGTAGTGATAGTTGGTCTACCCTTATATTTCAGGGAGATAGGACAGGGCAAGGATAGATGGTTGTAGCCACCTTCCGGTTGGAGTTGGAGAACTCCAGGGGTTGTATCCTCCTTCTGGTTGGGGCCAGAGAATTCAATGAGTTGTAGATTTATTCAGGTTGCATCCTGAGAATAGGGGGTTGGAGCCTCCTTCAAGTTGTAGATGGAGTGTCATGAAGTTGGTGCTTCCAATGAATGTATTCTTTTGATATATAAGAAAATCATTTCGTGGTTTTCTCCCTTTTGGGTTTCCATGTAAATTCTAGTGTACTATGTATCTATTGTGATGTGATGTTGTTTATGATTATGTTGTTGGTCATATATTGAATTCTAATGATAAACTGATGAATATTGTTGAAGAATAAATTGTGTTTAAAAGTGATATAATTGCTCATTACTGATTCACCCCCCTATCAGTAATCCAACAATGGGGGTAACCCTCAAACATTCATAAATATAGCTACTTTGAGTTTCCTTATAAAAATATCTCTCATACAAACTCCAATGCCACATTTCAATGGTTGCAAGATGATAAAATGTTGGAGGAATAATACAAGCCAGAGATAGCATCTCTTTCTAAACCTTCATACTAGGGGCCTATCCATTAGGCACATTTATCTTGCATTGAAAACATATATAGTTGAGTTTATGGATGATGAAAAAAAAGTTAAATGATAATATATGCATGTTGGCACCATGTCGAAGGGGAAAGAAGAACAATTGTGGGAAAGAAAGCATGCAAAAAACTGAAGTAACAACTGGAAAAAGAACAGCACGCGCGCACAAAGGAAAGCGACAGCTAGAGGAAAAATAACACACGTATGGGAGAAATACCTAACCTAAGAAGGGTTAGGGTTTTGGTAATACTATGAAAAAGGATAAAGAGCCCGAAATGTATAAATATAGATACGAAAGTATCAGTTAGAGAGGTTATGTGATGTGATATTGTGTTTTATGGGTTATTGTTATTTTAGCTGTATGAACCGATTTTGTAAGATGTTGAGAAAAGATGATATGAGGGAAGGTAGATCTGAGGATTAAACCACAAGTTGTGGAGTCTGGTGTAATATAGTTCACCTCACATAGATCTTACCCTGTTTGATGGAGAATTGTAAGCACGTGGCGCCAGGAATACAGAATTGCCATAATAAAAGAGCCAAGAGCCAAATCTTTGTGGGCATAGCCCAGGAGGGGGTGAACCATAGTAATCCTCGCGTAATGTGTTAAATGTATGCATGTCTCTTCTTCCTTTTAGTAATTAACAATTAATCTTGATGAATGAGTTAATACATTGTCATGAATCTGTTTATACTTTCCTTAAATAAAACTGTGGGATATACGTATGTGAATCCAAGGAACAAGTAGTTTTCCTTACCACTCACAGTATCTTCCCTTAATCAATAACCCATGTCCCCTACTATGTCCTAAGCCGTAAACACATGAGTCTGATTGATCCAGATTATTTTCGGCACGAAATGAGAGCGGAGATGTAATAAAGAAATGCACAGAGATATTGCAGATATTCAATAATATAACAGAAATGTATCAGAGATGAAACCATAAACACAGATATACAGTAATACATGATTTCTATTAATCAAAGAAATGTACAGAGACTGTAAAAATATAGAGTGAAAGACTCGCTAGAATGGTGGCAGCTTATCTCTGAGAAGAGATGTGACGGCTACTTGCATTCGCAAGAAGATGGTTACAATGAGGCTCTGGAGGCATTTTTACAATAATCGGGAATGCCAGAAGTCCTAGACATCCAAAAACCTAACCCTAGGAGATGAAGCGCCAAAATTTATGTGGGCCCCGTTTGGGTAAGTTGGTGCATCAACTTCCCGGGGTCGTAACTTTTGCATACGATCTCCGTTTTAGGCGTGTGATAGCTCGTTGGAAAGGTATCATCGAGGAGATTTATTTTGGGGGCTCAATCATGCCTTTAACTATCATTGAGAACCTCGATCTCGAAAAAACTTCATTTAGGCCCTCAAAATGGCCCCGGAAGTTAAAACCTGAAAAAAATAGTAAATTGCCAAAATGGTCAGAAAACTGTTTTGAGCCATTTGGAAAAGGTGGGTGG